>JAODAL010004081.1:0-162343 GCA_025379985.1 Phyllomedusa bahiana
AACCCCCTGACAGCCCCCTTCAAAAAACAGTATAAACTAAATCCCCAACATAGAAAGGGACCCAGACTAGACCCCATGCTAAAGTATATCCCTTACACCTTTTAAATACAAATACAAACATCCTGTGACCCCTCAAATAAAGACCCCCTGTCACAGAAACATGTACTATGTACAGTTGTTTTATGAGATGTGTTATATACATTTTACCCCTGCTCAATTATCTTGTATCCCCCCTTCATCACAGATTATTATGTTATTTGCATTAAAAGGGGTTTTAATAAAGCATCAGGGGTTTTTCTCAAAACCCTCCTTTATTGATAAGGTTATCTCCAAAGCAGTGTTTTTTGACAGGGGGCCGGGAAAATCTTATCTCTAAAAGGTCAACTCTATTTTTCTCCCCCCTATCTCCCTCAAAAACCACTTCAAGGTCAAAAAGGAACATATAAAATTGGGTATTTCTCGCCCTTTCCATTTTCCTACCCAGCCGTCGGGGACAACATATGCTCTAAAAATGATGGGGCTCGGGAAACCTGAATTGGTGTTCATATTTAAATAAAATGGGGTTTCAACAAAAGAACCATTCATATGGGTTCAGCCATCACTGGTGCGCCCCAATTTTTCCCATCCCCCCAGAAACAAAGATAATTACTGAAAGTGTGAGGGTTTTTGTCATTTCTCTTACATTTTTACAACTTTTATTGCATGTACATATGTCATTTTATTTTACCTTTATTTTTGTATTATTAAAGCTTCAAACTTTAATAAGTTTGGTCCTTGTATGCGCTAAGAATCCATAGCCTTGATTTTATTTTTAAACCGGGGGAAACTTGGGGGGAACGGCTTGATTGAGTGTTTTAACCCGAAAGTGTGGTGGCGGTTTTATGGGTACAGATCCTTCCTTGTTTTCTTTGAGGAAGGTGGTAGTGTATATTTTGGTGTCCTTGGACTGTGCTGGAGCTTGATTTATGCTCAATTTGCCACCTGAATGGAAAGTGAATGAAATAAGATTTAGTGGAAAAAAATCAACTCCCTTTTCAGTGGGCCCCCCTGTTTTAGTCTTATTTTTGTATATTTGTACACCATATGCCCCTACCCTCCAAACTCCTTAAACAAATACAGATTTTCCTAAACCTAAAAATTTACAAAATTTTGACCCCGTCCTTTATTGCAGATCAAGCAGAGCCCCTTAAATTTGGCCCCCAAAAAAATCTCCATTTCATGCAAACTTTAATTTCTCTTCATACAGAACTTACATCAGACCCCCTTAATACAGACCCCAGATCAGAATTCCCTTAATACAGACCCATACAGAAATTCCCCTGTCATTCTTATTTTTTTTGAAGAGGGGAAAAGTGCAAGAAAAGAAGGGAAAGAGGTATAACAAAAAGATAGATTTTTGATGGTTTGCGCTTTTGGGGGCCAGGGTTTTAGGGCGTTTGGGAATAAAAAGACCGCATATTGCAAAAAGGTTTTTACCTATTTGAACATACCAGAGAGATACACTAAGATACAATAATAATGCTATGCAATACCAAACAATCACATGCCCCTAAAACATAGAATAATAGCAAAATACTTCATTGAAATTTAGTAACTCCTCCCCCTTCAAAAATAATAATAATAATAATAATAATAACATAATTTTTTTCACAAACAGTACAGACCAAAAGTCATTTTTTTTTTGGGGGAAAGTGACTTCTATTAGTATATTTGGACACACACAACCAACATAAACCAAAAATTTGGACACACCTTTTCCAACAGTTTTTTATTTTCATGACTTAAAATTGTTTTCACACGAAAGGGTCATAGCTTGAATTAAACACATGGAAATTTATACTTATCAAAAAATGTGAAAATGAAATATGTCTTATATTCATTCTTCAAAAGTAGCCCCTTTCTTTGATTATGCTTTGAACTTTGGGATTCTCTTGTGATTCAGGGGGTGTCCCCCAAATGGTTTTCACTTCCCAGGGTGTGCCCTGTAGTTTTAAGTGGGGTTTTTTTTAAAAGGGGTTTGGGGCCATCGGTTGTTGGTTCAGAAGTCAGGTGGATACCGGTTTATACTGAATGGGTGTTAAATTTCTATTTTGGGAAGAAAAAAAAAGCTAAGTAAAGAAAAAGAGTGGCATCATTATTTTAAAAAATGAAGGGCAGTCAGTCCGAAAAAAAATTTGGGGAAACTTTGAAAGTGTCCCCATGTGCAGTGGCCAAAACCACAAGCCACAAAGAAACTGGCTCCCAGAGGAGCGCCCAGGAAAGGGGAAAAAAGAGTCACTCTGCTGCGGAGGTAATTCATCCGAGTCATCCCAGAAATTGAGGGTTTCCAGCAGTCAGGTTAGAGACCCGGGTCAATGCCCACAGAGGTTGCACAGACACATTTTTTACAACAACGTTAGAGGGGTGTTGCACAGCTTTTATGGTAAAATATTTTTAGGAAACCCCTGCTAAAGGCAGGCAACAACGAAAAGACTTGTTTGGGGGTAAAGAACCCAAGGAATGGCCTCAACCAGGGGAAAACTGGCTTTGAGAGGGTCCACATTAGATCTTTGGTTCCAAACCACCGTTTTTCTTTGGCGACGCGAAAAGATGCGAAAGGACTCTACATGCCTGGTTCCCACCTGAAGCATGGAGGAGGAGGTGTGATGTGTGGGGGTGCTTTGCTGGTGAATGTTGGGGGTTTATTCAAAACTGCAGGAAACCCGAACCAGGTGATTACCACAGCATCTTCACGGCTGTATTCCTCCGGTTTTGGTTTGTTGGACCATATTTATTTTTTCAAAAGGACAATGACCCCAAAAATCTCCAGACTGCATAAGGTATTTGCCCAAGAAGGGAGTATGGGGCTACGCCAGATGACCTGGCCTCCACTGTACCAGACCTGAAAACCCCAATCAAGATGGTTTGGGGGGACTGGATCGCAGAGTGAAGCAAAAAAGGGCCAAAAGGCAAAATTCCTGGGGAATCCTTCAGATGTTGGGGAAGACCATTTCAGGGGACTACTCTTGAATCATCAAGAGAATGCCAAAAAGTGTGCAAAAACCGTAAACAAAGCAAAAGCTGGTACTTTGAAGAACCCAGAATAAAACAGATTTTCATTGTTTCACACTTTTTTTTTAAAGTAATAATTCCAAATGTTAATTCATGTTTTGATGCCTTCAGGGTGAAGTACAATTTTTATAGCAGGGAAAAAACAGAAAAACTGTTGAATTGAAAAAGGGGGTGTCCATATTTTGTCTGTACTTATTATGTGTGGTGTGCTCCAAATTTGTATAATTAAGTACGACTTGTCCCACAAAAAAAATGTGCTTAAATGGTTACATCAATAAATAGTGTTATGGCTTTTGGAACACGGCAATGGAAATCATAAAAAAATTCTGCGTCCATAAGGTCCACATAGGGGGGTGTCCCGGGGGGGTTTAAAAAAAGAAGCAAAAATTTGCCTTAAAATTTAACATTAATAGAGTTAGATTTGTGAGTAAGATTGGGGGATGTTGAATGCTCTATGATTTTTTGTAACATTGAAAGCCTTTTCTATCCAAAAAGTGATGGTGCGTCCCTGGAGGTTTTCGTCTTTCTGTAGTTTTTTTATGGCCTCTGTCTGAGGTACCAGGCATCCCAACTTCTCATGCCATGCATTGTAGAGTAAGAGGGGGATGCCTTACTGTGACATAAACTCTTTTCATTGTTCCTCCCCACTTATTTTGGCGTAAGGTAAACTCCGACTAGCTTTCTGGGGGGCCCAATATTAAAAATGCTTTGTAAATTAGAAAAAAAAATTGGGGGGGTCGGAGAGTCCCCGTGAGGTTTGGGGGGGGTTACCCCTTTTCCCCCACAATAAGGGCCCAAATTTTGGTTTTTTCGACCCGGGTTTTAGTGGCTTTAGTTAATACTTAATACTTTAGGCTTAGCTAGGAATAAACAGTAAACCACAAAATGTTAACACTGCTCCTGGTGTTACCTAAAATGTATTACAAATAATATCCGCTTTATGGGTATAGTAATGTGGTGCCCGTTTAAAGACCCCAAAAATTTTTTTTATTATTCCTTTTAGGTACACTGTAGCACCAGTAATTTTGCTTACCTGTAGCTGAATATAGAATTTCTGGCTGACGCAATGCTCTCTGTTAGGTCACATGACCTGCACTCTGATTGGCTGAAAGAAACACTGCTTTTGATGCTGAGAGGAAGTCTGTCTCTCTATGCATTCCTATGAAACTGACAGAGATACACTTTTGGGTCACAGAACCATGCTCTGTGTTACGGGAGCTCAGAGCAGGTCACATGACTCAGTGGCAGCAGTGAGAAATCCTGTATGCAGCTGCAGACGATAAAAATAACTGGCACTACTGTGTATTTACTAGCAATTTCTAATGAACTAAAGCAAAGAAAACCAAAAACAATAGAGACCAAAACTTTTTAAAGGGGTTTTCTCACTAGGCTCTTTCACTGACACCCACTTACTCTGTCTCTTCATACTGCAGGTAGTTCTATAGCAGTGATTAGCATATTTAACTTCTAGGCAGCCATTAGCCTCTGACAGTGCAGGAAATTGTTATCTCTAACAAGATTACAGATAAGTCATCCATTTCACTCCTCACAGTACATGTACCTTTTGTTTAGTGAAGCTAATCTTGTTAGATATAATTAGTTTGCCCATCTATGGCGGTGTTCCCCAACTCCAGTCCTCAGGGCCCACCAACAGGTCATGTTTTCAGGATCTCCCACAGAATGCGCTGACCATAATTATATCACTTGTGCAATACTGAGGAAATCCTAAAAACGTATCCTATTGGTGAGTCTTGAGAACTGGATTTGGCGACCCCTGATCTTTGGGGTGACCTCACTCCCTGCTCTCTGCTAATCAGGTAACAGACGTCCTTCTGGTAGGTAGGTAACCATAGAAACCTGTGTGCACTTCAGAGCACATATAATCTTATCTATTGACTAAAGTAAAATCTTTTGACCAATATATTTAGAAAAAGTCTTCATGTAACTGTCCCTTTCTGTTAAAAACTAATCTTTGTAGTGAGAAAACTCCTTTAAGTTATACATCTACTCTAAGACTTTGTTAGTTGGTGGGACCTTGCGTAACCAGTACGGTTAAAAAAATAACCATTTTGGGTTTGCCTGAGGTCTAGATGAAATGTTTACCTGCGAGTGTGATTTTCTGACTTTGATTGATTGTCCCGTGCTTATTCTCTGCAGTACAAGTGTAATTTCCAATGTGTTCCTTCTTTACGTTCCATATTGTGATAGTCTGCCCATCTGGAGAGGTTACAACATCAGCTTTTGGATAGGACCATTTCAAAGTGGGAGTTGGGACACCGATAGCTTTGCAGGATAGGGTTACATTGTGTCCCTCAAGCACCTCCGAGGATGGTTCCACCTTCAATTCCACAATTTTAGGCTGAACTTTAGGAAAAACAAGAACAGACAATACAATGGTTAAATAATACATTTTATCAATCATGGTTGGATTATCAGGGGGACCAAAGAGAAAATTGCCCAGGGGTCTCTACCACCTACTAATCTTCACCAACCAGACCCTTTCAGGTACCTCTATCTGCCAGGAAGTATCTCCAAAAATTTCAAAGGGTTGTCCAGAGATAGAAAAGGTTTTCTTCTTAAGAAACAAAGACACTGGTGGCCAGGAGCATGTCTGCATTTATAGTTCATTCTAAACAAAAAATTAGGGTATGCTGTAATCCTAGATGCAGCCCACAGAATAGAGCGGCACCGTGTTTACACACACAAAGAGAAAGTCAATTTTTTTTCTACTCCCATTCTATTTGGCTCAGTAATAACACAAATTCACAGATGGAGTCTGTTCTAATGAAATCTGTTTGCTGACTTTGAATAGAACCGTTCTTTAGTTTCCGAAGCTGAAATATGCACATACACGTAATGGGAAAGTCCACAAGACCAGAGTAAATCCTGATAAGACTCCTTTAAAAACAGTGAAGTCCCTGCCACATTCAGTGTGTATACAAAGCAGACTTTCAACCACTGTATGAGGGTGGACTAAGCTGGACTATTATTTTCCAGTTTAGGAATCTTATCATATAACCCTATATATCACAGAGCTCAGCTTCTCTCCTCTATCATATAACGCTATATATCACAGAGCTCAGCTTCTCACTTCTATCAATAACCTAATATCACAGAACTCAGATTCTCTCCTCTATCATCACTAACCCTATATATCCACACAGAGCTCAGCTTCTCTCTCCTCTAGTCCTATAACCCAATATATCACAGAGCTTCAGCCTACCTCTCTCTCCTCTATCATATAATCCTATATATCACAGAGCTCAGTCTTCTCTCCTCTATCAGTATAACCATATGTACTCACAGAGCTCAGCTTCTCTCCTCTATCATATAACCCTATATATCAAAGAGCTCAGCTTCTCTCCCCTCTATCATATCAAACCTAATATATCACAGAGCTCAGCTCCTCTCCTCCCATCATATACCCTATATATCACAGAGCTCACCTTCACTCTCTATCATATAACCTATATATCACATAACTCAGCTTTCTCTCCTCTCTCATATAACGCCTATATATCCCAGAGTCTCAGCTCCTCTCGCCTCTATCATATAACCTTATATATCACAGAGCTCAGCTTCTCTCCTTCTATCATATAACCCTTTTATTCACAGAACTCAGCTTCTCTCCTCTCCATATAACCCTATATATCACAGAACTCAACTTCTCTCCTCTATCATATAACCCTATAATATCACAGAGCTCAGCTTCTCTCCTCTATCATATAACCCAATGTATCACAGAGCTCCTCTCCTCTCCTCTATCATATAACCCTATATACACGAGAGCTCAGCTTCTACGTCCTCTCTCATATAACCTCTATACATCACAGAGCCAGCTTCTTTTTCCTCTATCATATAACCCTATATACACAGAGCTACTTCTCTCCTCTCTCATATAACCCTATATATCACAGAGCTCAGCTCATATCTTCTATCATAGTAACCCTATGTATCACAGAGCCCAGCTCTCTCCTCTCTCATATAACCCTAATTATCACAGAGCCCAGCTTCCTCTCCTCTATCATATAACCCTATATATCACATAGCTCAGCTTCTCTCTCTATCATATAACCCTATATTAGTCACAGAGCTCAGCTCCTCTCCTCTATCATATTACCCTATGTATCACAGAGCCCAGCTTCTCTCCCCGCCCCCCCCCTCCCCCCCTCTCTCATATAACGCCTATGAATCACAGAGTCCCAGTCTCCTCTCCTCGTTATCATATACCCCTCATATATCACCAGAGCTCAGCTTTCTCACTCTCTATCATATAACCTCATATATCACAGAGCTAAGGCTTCTCTCCTATACGTAATAACCCTATATATCACAAGAGCTCAGCTCCTCCCTCTATCGTATAACCCTCATATATCAACAGAGCCCAGCTCCTCCCTCTATCATATAACCCTATATAGCACAGAGCCCAGCTCCTCTTCCTCTATCATATAACCCTTTATATCACAGAGCTCAGCTCCTCTCTCTATCATATAACCCTATAAACACATAGCTCAGCTCCTCTCTCTGTCATATAGACCTATATATCACAGATGCTCAGACTCCTCTCCTCTATCATATAACCCTATATGATCACAGATTCAGCTTCTCTCCTCTATCATATAAACCCTAAATTCACAGAGCTCAGCTCTCTCCTCTATCATATAACCCTAATAAATCACAGAGCTCCGCTTCCTCCTCTATCTATAACCTAAATAATCACAGAGCTCAGCTTCTCTCCTCTATCATTAACCCTATATATCAACATAGTCGCCCGCTCCTTTCCTCTATCTTATAACCCTATATATCACAGAGCTCAGTTTTTCTCGTCCTCTATCGATATAACCCTATATATCACAGAGCTCAGCTCTCTCCTCTATCAGAATAAGCCCTATATATCACAGAGCCCAGCTATCTCTCCATCTATCATAATAACCCTATAAAGCACAGAGCACATGTCTCCATTCTCTATCATATAACCATATAAATCACAGAGCTCCGCTCCTCTCTTCTATCATATAACCCTATATACATCACAGACTCAGTTTCATCTTCCTCTATCATATAACCCTATATAATCACTGAGTTCAGCTTCTCTCCTCTATCATATAACCCTATAATCACAGAGCTCAGGCTTCTCTCCTCTATCATATAACCATATAAATCACAGAGCTTCCGCTCCTCTCTTCTCACATATAACCCTATAAATTCCACAGAGCTCAGACTTCTCTCCCTCTATCATATAACCCTATATAGCAGAGCTCAGTCTCCTTTCTCTATCATTAACCTATATTAAATCACAGAGCTCCGCTCCTCTCTTCTATCATATAACACCTATTATATCAACAGAAGCTCAGTTTCTCTCCTCTATCATATAACCCTATAATCACCAGAGTTCAGCTTCTCTCGCTCTCTATCAATATAACCCTAAAAATAGTACATATTCAAAGAGCTCAGCTCCTCTCCTCTATCTGTATACCTATATTCACAGAGCTCAGCCTCCTCTACTCATTCATATAACCCTATATATCCCAGAGCTCAGGCTCCTCTCCTCTATCAGATAACCCTATATAACACAGAGTTCACTTCACCTCCTCTATCAATAACCCTATATATCACAAGCTCATGTCTTTCTCCCTCTATCATATAACCCCTATAATATCACCAGAGCACGCTCTCTCCTCTATCGTATAACCCTACATATCATAGAGCTCAGCTCCTCTCCCTCTATCATATAACCCTATATATCACAGAGCTCAGCTTCTCTCCCTCTATCATCTTAACCCAATATATCACAGAAGCTCCCGCTCCTCTCCTCTATCTTATAACCTAAATATACACAGAGCTCAGCACTCTCTGCCTCTAATCATATACCCTATATATCACAGAATCCGCTTCCTACTCCTCTATCATGCAAACCCTAATATATCACAGAAGCCAGCTTCTCTAACTTATCATATAACGCCTATGATATCACAGAGCTCCGCTTCTCTCCTCTATCTTATAACCCTATTTATCACAGAGCTCAGCTTCTTCTCCTCTATCATTTAACCCTATATATCACCAGAGCTCAGCTCCTCTCTTTATCGTATAACCCTATATATCACAGAGTCCCAGCTTCTCTCCCTCATCATATAACCCTATATAGGTCACAGAGCTCAGCTCCTTTCTCCTATCATATATCCCTTATAAATCACAAGACCTCAGCTTCTCTCCTCTATCATATAATCCCCATATATCGCAGAGCCTCATGCCCTCCTCTCTTCAATCATATAACCCAAATATATCACAGAGCTCGCTCCTCTTCCCTATACATAGTAACCCGAAATATCACAGAGCTCATTCTCTCCTCTATCATATAACCCTATAATATCACAGTAGCTCCAGCTCCTCTCCTCTATCATATAACGCCTATATATCCACAGAGTGTCAGCTTCTCACCTCTTCATCATAACCCTATATATCACAGAGCACATGCCCCCTCTCCTCTATCGTATAACCCTATACTATTCAACAAGCCAGCTCTCTCCTCCTATCATATAGACCTAGTAAATCACAGAGCTCAGCTCCTCTCACTATATCTTATACCCTATATATCAACAGAGCTCAGCTCCTCTCCTCTATCAGTATAACCCTAATATATCACAGAGCTCAGCTCTCTCTCTATCAAATAACCCTATATAATCCCAGAGTCAGCTTCTCGCTCTATCATATAACCCTATAATATCACAGAGTCTCAGCTTCTCTCCCTCTATCATATAACCCTATATATCACAAGCTCCCGCTCCTCTCCTATATTCTATAACCCTAAATATCACAGAGCTCAGCTCCTCTCCCTCTATCATATAACCCGATATTGCACAGAGCGCTCAGTTTCTCTCCTCTATCAAAGAACCTATACTATCACAGAGTTCAGCTTCTCTCCTCTATCAAATAACCCTATATATCACAGGCTTCAGCCGCTCTCCTCTAACTGAATAACCCTATATATCTCAGAGCTCAGCTCCACTCCTCCTATCATATAACCGTATATATCACAGAGCTCAGCTTCCACTCCTCTATCGTATATACCCTATATATCACATAGCTCAGCTTCACACACCTCTATCATTAACACCTATATATCACAAGCTCCGCTCCTTCTCCTCCTATCTTATAAACCCAATATATTCACAGAGCTCAGCTTCTCTCCTCTATCATATAACCCTATATGATCACAGAGCTCAGCTCCTCTCCTCTATCGTATAACCCTAAATATCCCAGAAGCCCAGCGTCCTCCCTCTATCATCATAACCCTAAATGAGGCACAGAGCCCAGCTCCATCATCCGCTATATATATAACCCTATATAGTCACAGACAGCTACAGCTCTCTCTCTATCATATAACCCTATATATCACAGAGCTCAGTGGAGCTCCTCTCCTCTATCATATAACCCTATATATCACAGTAGTCTCAGCTCCTCTCCCTATCATATAACCCTTTATATCACAGAGCTCATCTCCACTCCCTAACATATAACCCTATATATCACAGAGCTCAGCCCTCTCCTCTATCATAAATAACCCTATATATCACACAGAGCTCAGCTTCTCTCCTCTAACATATACCCTACATATATCACAGAGCTTACTCCATCTCCCTCTATCTAATAAACCCTATATATCACAGAGCTCCGCTCCTCACTTTCTCCTCACTATCTTATAACCCTATCATATCACAGCGAGCTCAGCTCCACTCCTCTCTCATATAACCCTATATATCAGCAGATCTCAGCTTCTCTCCTCTATCTATAACCCCATATATCACAGACGCTCAGCCTCTCTCCTCTATCCTATAACCCATATATATCACAGAAGCTCATCTTCTCTCCTCTATCTATAACCCTATATATCACAAAGCTCAGCTCCTCTCGCTATCATCTAAACTATATATCGACATGAGCTCAGCCCTCTCCCTCTACAATAAACCCTAATATATCACAGAGCTCAGTCTCCTCTCTCTATCATATAACCCTATATATCACAGAGCTCAGCTTCCTCTACCTCTATCATATAACCCTATATATCACAGAGCTCAGCTCCTCTCCCGTCTATCATATAACCCTAAATACAACACAGAGCTCAGCTCCCTCTCTATCATATAACCCATATATCACAGAGCTCAGCTTCTCTCCCTCTATCATATAACCCTATATATCACAGAGCTCAGACTCCTCTCTCTATCATATAACCCTAAATAATCACAGAGCTCAGGGCTCCTCTCCCTCTATCATATAACTCTGTATCATCAGAGCTTCAGCTTTCTCCTCTATCATATAACCCTATATATCAAGGCTCATCTCCTCTCTTCTATCATATAACCCTCATATATCACGAGCTCAGGTCTTTCTCTCCTCTATCAAATAACCCTATATATTCACAAGAGCTCAGCTCCTCTCTTCTATCATATAACCCTATAATATCACAGAGCTCAAGCTCCTCTCCTCTATCATATAACCCGATATATCACAGAGCTACCAGTTTTTCTCTCCTCTATCATATAACCCTGATATATCACAGAGTTCAGGCTTCTAACCTCTATCATATAACCCTATTATCACAGAGCTCAGCTCCTCTCTCCTCTATCGTATAACCCTATATAATCACAGAGCTCAGCTTCCCCCTCTCCTCCTATCAAATAAGCCCTATATATCACAGAGCTCACTCCTCTCTTCTATCATATACCCTATATATCACAGAGTTTCAGCTTCCTCCTCTATCATATAACCCTAATATATCACAGAGCTCAGCTTCTCTCCTCTATCATATAACCCTATAATCACAGAGCTCCGCTTCTCTACTTCCTATCTTAAAACCCTATTTATCATAGAGCTCATCGCTCCTCTCCCCTCTATCATATAACCCAACTAATCACAGTAGCGCTCAGCTCTCTCCCTCTATCAATTAACCCTATATATCACAGAGCTCCGCTCCTCTCCTCTACTCTTATAACCCTACTAAACACAGAGCTCAGCATCTCTCCTCATCATATAACCTATATATCACAAGCTCAGCTACCTCTCCTCTATCAATAACCCTATATATCACAGAGTCCCCACTTCTCTCCCTCTATCACAAATAACCCTATATAGCACAGAGCTCCGCTTCTCTCCTCTATCTTATAACCCTCATATATCACAGGCTCAGACTCTTCTCTCCCTCTATCATTTAACCCTATAATCACAGACCAGCTCCTCTCCTTTAACGTATAACCCTATATTATCAGCAGATGCCCAGCTTCTCTCCTCTATCATATACACCCTATATAGCACAGAGCTCAGCTCCTTTCTCTAAATAGCTATCTATCCATATAACCCTATAAATCACAGAGCTCAGCTGTTCTTCCTCTATCATATAATCCCTATATCATCGCAGAGCTCAGCTCCTCTCTTCATCATAAATAACCCTATCTAGTCACAAGAGCCTCAGCTCCTCTCCTCATCATATCTAACCCGATATATCACAGAGCTCAGTTTCTCTCCTCTACAATATAACCCTATATATCACAGATCTCAGCTCCTCTATCATAGAACCCTATATATCACAGAGCCTCAGCTCCTCTCCTCTATCATATAACCCTATCATGAATCACAGAGTTCCGGCTTTCTCTCCTCTATCATATAACCCTATATATCACAGAGCTCAGCCCTCTCCTCTATCGTAATAACCATATATATCACAGAGCTCAGCTCCCTCTCCTTTCTATCATATAACCCTATATATCACAGAGTTCAGCTTCTCTCCTCTATCATATAAACCCTAATATATCACAGAGTCTCAGCCCCTCTCACTCTATCGTATAACCATTATATAATCACAGAGCTCAGCTCCTCCCTCTATCATATAAACCCATATAATCACAGAGCTCAGCTCTCTCCTCTAATCGAAAACCCTATATAACTAACAGAGCTCAGCTCCTCTTCCTCCTATCCATATAAAGGCCTAATATATCACAGAGCTCAGCCTCCTCTCCTCTATCATAATAACCCCTATATCACCCCTCACCAGAGTTCAGCTTCTCTCCTCTAACATATAACCACTATATATCACAGAGGCTCCAGACTTCTCTCCACTATCATATAAACGCCAATATATCACAGAGCTCAGCTCCTCTCCTCTATCATATAAACGATATATATCACAGAGCACAGCATCTCTCCCTCTATCATATAACCCTAATTAAATCACAGAGCTTCCGCTTCTCTCCTCTATCTTATAACCCTATATATCACAGAGCTCAGCTCTCTCCTCTATCATTTACCCTATATATCACAGAGCTCCGCTCCTCTCCTCAATCTAATAACTCTATATATACACAGAGCTCAGCTTCTCTCCTGCTACTTATAACCCTATATATCACAGAGCTCAGCTCCTCTCCTCTATCGTATAACCCTATATATCACAGAGCCCAGCTTCTCTCCCTCTATCATATAACCCTATATAGCACAGAGCCCAGCTCCTCTTCCTCTATTATATAACCCTATATATCACAGAGCTCAGCTCCTCTCTCTATCATATAACCCTATATATCACAGAGCTCAGCTCCTCTCCTCTATCATATAACCCTATATATCACAGAGCTCAGCTCCTAATCCTCAATCATATAACCCCTATTATATCCACAGAGCTGAGCTTCTCACCTCTATCATGATAACCCCTATATATCACAGAGCTCAGCTCCTCTATCATATAACCCTATATATCACAGAGCTCAGCTTCTTTCCCTCTATCATATAACCCTATATATTACAGAGCTCAGCTCCTCTCACTCTATCATATAACCCTATATATCACAGAGCGCAGCTCCTCTCCTCTCCTCTATCATGTAACCCTATATATCACAGAGCTCAGCTCCTCTCCTCTATCATATACCCTATATATCACAGGAGCTAGCTCCTCTCCCTCTATCATATAACCCTATAATCACAGAGCACCGCTCCTCTCCCTCTATCTTATAACCCTATTTATCACAGAGCTCAACTGTCTCTCTCTATCTATAATCCTATATATCACAGAGCTCAGCTCCTCTCCTCTATCATATAACCCTATATATCACAGAGCTCAGCTTCTCTCCTCTATCATATACCCTATATATCACAGAGCTTAGCTCCTCTCCCTCTATCAAATAACCCTATATATCACAGAGCTCCGCTCCTCTCTTCTCCTCTATCTTATAACCCTATATATCACAGAGCTCAGCTCCTCTCCTCTATCATATAACCCTATATATCACAGAGCCCAGCTTCTCTCCCTCTATCATATAACCCTAATAGCACAGAGCCAGCTTCCTCGTCCTCTATCATATATCCCTAATATATCAACAGAGCTCAGCTCCTCTCCCTCTATCTATATAACCCAATATATCACGAGCCAGCTTCTCTCCTCTATCATATAACCCCTAGTATTATCACAACCAGCTCCTCTCTCTATCATCTTAAACTATATATCACAGAGCTCAGCTCCTCTCCCTCTATCATAATTCTACCCTATAATCACAGAGCCTCAGCTCCTCTCCTCTACATATAACGCCTCTATATCACAGAGCTCAGCTTCTCTTCTCTATCATATAACCATATATATCACAGAGCTGATCTCCTCTCCCTATGTAATATAACTCTATACAACAGAGCTCAGCTTCTCTCCTCTATCATATAACCCTATATATCACAGAGCTGAGCTCCTCTCCTGCTATCATATGAAAGATAAAAAAAAAAAAAACCCTATATATCATAGAGCTCAGCTTCTCTCCCTCTGTCATATAACCCTAAATATCACAGAGCCAGCTCTCTTCCGCTATTCATATAACCCTATATATCACAGAGCTCAAGGTCTCCTCTCCTCTATCATATAACCCCTATATATACAGAGCTCACTTCTCTCCTCTATCGGGTATAACCCTATAAATCATAGAGCTCAGCTTCTCTCCTCTATCATATAACCCTATATATCACAAGCCATCTTCCTCCTCTATCATATACCCTAAATATCACAGAGCTCAGCTTCTGTCTTCCTCTATCATATAACCCTAGTATATCACAGAGCTCAGCTTCTCTCCTCTATCATAAAACCCTATAATCACAGAGCTCAGCTTCTGTCCTCCTCTATCATATAACCCTATATATCACAGAGCACAGCTTCTCTCCTCTATCCATATAACCCTATATACACAGAGCTCAGCTTCTCTACTCTATCATATACCCCCTATATATCACAGAAGCTCAGCTCTTCTCCTCTATCATATAACCCTAATACACAGAGCTCCGCTCCTCTCCTCTATCATATAACCCTATATATCCACCGAACTCAGCTCCTCTCCTCTATCATATAACCCTCCTATACACAGAGCTCAGCTCTCTTACTCTATCATGTAACCCTAAATATCACAGAGCTCGCTCCTCTCCCTCTGTCATATAACTCTATACATCAGAGCTCACTTCTCTCCTCATCATATAACCCTATATATCACAGAGCTGATCCTCCTCTCCCTCTATCATATAACCCTATATAATCATAGAGTCTCAGCTTCTCTCCCTCTGTCATATAACCCTTTTATATCACAGAGCCCAGCTTTCCCCTTTCCCTTTTCATTAACCCTATATATCACAGAGCCAGCTCCCCTTTTCTATCATATAACCCTATATATCAAAAAGAGCTCAGCCCCTTTTCTCCTCTATCATATTAACCCTATTTTATCATAGGCTCAGCTTCCTCCCCTATCATTTAACCCTTTTTAAAACACAGAGCTCTTTTTCTCCCCTTTTCAAACATATAAACCCAATATATCACAGAGTCCTTCTGTCTCCTCTAAACATATAACCCCAATATCACAGGCTCAGCTTCTCTCCTTTTATCATATAACCCATATAACACAGGCCGCTTTTTCTACTCTATCATATAAAACCCCAAATATCACCCAAACCCCAGCTCTTCCTCCTCTTTTCATATAACCCTATAATTTACAGACTCAGCTCCTCTCCTTATTCATATAAAACCCTTTTTATATCACAGAAATCAGTTCCCCCTCCTCTATAATAACCCTATATATCTTTGAGTCTTTCTCTCCTCTAAACAATTTAAACCCCATATATCACAGGTCAGATTCCCCCCTTCCCCTCCCCCAAAAATTTTCCTTTTAAAAGTGAAAATTAAAAAATTAGGAGTTTTTTTCTGTCTACACTACAAAGTGGGGTTTTCCGAATTTTGGTGCTAATAGTTTACATTTAATCCCTAGATAATTTTTGGGCTGTTTAAATGTCCCCGTTTATTACGTGGTGGGGGCCCCATAAAAAACTAAAAAATAGTAAGGGCCCCGTTCACACGGCCTTTTTTTCGCCGCGTATTGAAAGCCCCCACCCGCGCCGGATTTGCACTGAGTACGCGGGGCCCAAACCCGGGGTAAAATTTCGGTAAACCACTCTCTCATAAAAGAACAGTGGGTTTTCCCTCGCTCCTCCCCGCTCGGCAACCGCTGCGGGGGGAAAAGTGACCCCACATTTTTTTACAAATGTTGGGAAATAATGCATTGTTTTATTGGGGGGGGGGAGCGGAAACCCCCGCCGCGGGTCCCCCCGGCCCCCCCCCCCCCTTATTCAAACCCCGGGTTTGGGGAGCCAAATTTCCGGGTTTAAAAAAATCCTCGGAATAAAACCCTGTGAACAAAGGCCAATTTTAAAATATTAAAAAAATACTAGTTATGCCACTGACTAAATGTCTGCATTCACTGACACCAAGCATGAAGTTTCCAAATGGTCATTAATTCAAACACAAAGTATATCAGGATGTTGGAACTAAAAGTGACTTGGTATTTCTCTTCCCTAGGTGACAACACCTGGATGAACAATGGAGACTAATACTGAAAATCACCCCCCCCCCCCCTGCCCGTTTTTCCAATGCACAACCCTGTAGTGATGACTAGGGGATAACCTGCGAGGCTGAGCACTTCCTTTCCACTGAGGTTGCCATGCTTGTTACTGGCTGTGCACTGGTATGCTCCCAGTTGACTCGTCTCCATGCTCTGGATTGTAATGGTCGCGTTGTCTGGAGAATACTGAACGTTGGGTGACGGTGTCTTCCTGCTGTAAACAGGGGCCGGTTCTCCGTGCGCCTTACAAGCTATTGTCACCTTGTCGCCTTTATTGTGGAGAGGGGGGTTCACTTTTATCTCTAACAGTTCAGGTTGATCTATAAAAGACAATAAATGATCAATTTAGATTTGACACGACAAGTGGCTGCAGAGAATATGGCACTGATCGGACACTGGTAGGACATGTTCACACAAATCCAGTGCAGATTTCACTTCTGTATACAGTGGATTTGTACCATACACATCCCAGTAACATGTAGACTATGGGCAACATGTCAGAAAAGAGGCGCCAGTTTTAAAGTGCATTTAATGAGTGTATAGTGCACCGGAACGAACCTGTCACAAAATCTGGCATCTGGTCTACCTTGTATAGTATAATTGATGCACCTATATAGGCACACCAGGGGCGTTGCTAGGGTCCCAAAACATCCGGGGCTCGGGCCCTTACGTTTTTCTGAGTAGGGCTGGGTTCACATGGAATTTTTTGTGTCTCATTGTGAAACTGCCAAGATGTATTTTTACAGAGAAAAACCTTTGTATGTAGGCTCATGTATGTAGGCAGTTACATTTAGTGACTTACAGGAGACGTCTCTGAAGAGTTGTTCTCCCTTTTTCTTCTTCTTCTCCATCTGTCCCAGACGCCATGACGTCTTCTACCGTCCACAACTCTTCACTAAAAAATGTACAAAACAAACATCTTAGACTCCTCATTTTATCAGCATTTCTCTGCAAATTCCTATCTCTATACAAGCTCCCCATCTATAGTGCCCCAAATGGTAATAATCACCCCCTTGTAGGTTTAAAAATTTGCCCCTTATAGCCCGGTTGTAGCCCCCTTTAGCCAAGTATTTGCCCCTTCTAGCAGGTTGCTGCCCCCTCTACCAGGTTATTAGCCCCTCTAGCCAGGTTACTGCCCTCTGTAGCTAGTTGCTGCCCCCTTTAGGCAGTAACATGCCCCCTGTAGCCCGTAATATGCCCCTTGTAGTCAGGTTATTAGCCCTGTAGCCAGTAATTTGCCCCCCTTAGCCAGGTAATATGCCCCCCTTAGCCAGTAATATGCCCCTGTAGCCAGTGATATGCCCCCCTGTAGCCAGTGATATACCCCCGTGTAGCCAGTGATATGCCCCTCTGTAGCCAGTGATAAAGCCCCCCAGTAGCCAGTGAGATGCCCTCTGTAGCCAGTGAGATGCCCCTTGTAGCCAGTAGATGTCCCCTGTAGCCAGTAGATGCCCCTGTAGCCAGTGATGCCCCCCTGTAGCCAGTAGATACCACTGTAGCCAGTAGATGCCCCCCTGATAGCCAGTGATGCCCCCCTGTAGCCAGTAGATGCCCCCATATCCAGTGATGCCCCCTGTAGCCAGTAGATGCCCCCATAGCCAGTAGATGCCCCCCATAGCCATTAATATGCCCCCCCTGTAGCCAGTAGATGCCCCCCTGTAGCCAGTAGATGCCCCCCATAGCCATTAATATGCCCCCCAGCCAGTAATATGCCCCCTGTAGCCAGTAGATGCCCCCTGTAGCCAGTAGATGTCCCCTGTAGCCAGTAGATGCCCCCAATAGCTAATAAAAATAAATAAAAAACCAACTTACCTCAGCACGGTCCGCGCGTCCTGGTCCTGCAGCTTGAGAATGGTGTAAGCAGTGTGATGTCATCACGCTACTTACGCCGTCTCGTGGGGCCCGGGACCTCCTCGGCTGGCATAGCTGCCGGCTTAGAGGATCCCAGCGTCGCAGGGGGGTGATGAAAGCGGCGCCTCACACCCCCTTCGACTCCGACGTGTATGTACAGCGCTTACCAAGTGCTGTACATACAGGGGAGGAGACAGGACGGGAATGATCCGTCCTGCCTCCTCCCCGACTCTGACTGTGCGGCCGCTGTGAAACGGACGTGCAGTCAGAGATCTGTGGGCGCCGCCCGCACTAAGGAGCGCTCCAGGCCCACGGCAGCGGCCTGGAGACGCAGACATACGGGGCACAGGCAGATTCATTCGGGGCTCTGGCCCCGAGTGAATCTGCCTAGCGACGCCCCTGAGGCACACAGCATAATTTAGGCGCATAGCATATCATTGCTGGCATATATGATGCGACTACTTTAGCTGCATTCAAATGTGTTGTGCCTGACGTACAATGCGCCTGGTTTCGGTGTACGACAGTTCATTTATATAGAGAAAAGGGAGTCAAAAGTTTTTTGGCGCAAAGTACAGCAAAAAAATGTTGCAGTCCTAATGGGAAGTGTCGCCCTATATGAGTCTCACACATAGGACAATACTGCACCAAGATACTAAAACAGGGGTTGACATGGAATCAATGGTGTAGCTATAGCCATAGCAGACATAGCGACTACCATGGGGCCCAGAGGTTGATGGGGCCCCACTTAAATTTAAGAACATGATTTTTTTGTAGGGAGCAAGTAGTTGGTGGCTTTCTGCTCTCCAGCCCTACTATGAAGACTCTCTAATGGCAGTATTATTTATACCTTTACGCTATGTTCACACGGTGTATTTGCAGGGCGTAATTACGCCCCGCCATTACGCCGTGTGGACGGGGGCGGGGCGGGAGCAGGGGCGTGAGCGGGGGGCCGGCAATTCGCCGGCCCATAGACAATCACTGCTAGCGGCGCGTATACGCCGCTAGAAAGTGACATGTCAATTATCTCCGCCCGGCGGCTCCCGGGAGGGTAGAGGAGACGTAATCCATAGTTCTCTATGAGAACTGTGAATTAAAGTAATGAATGGGCCGTTTTCGGCCCGCAGTTGGCGCACTTCGGCGCGTAATTACGGACCGAAATACGGCCCATTATAAGCCGTGTGAACATGGCCTTAATTATTGCTACTTCTCCTGCTGATTGAGTTTATTTTCATTAGATGGTGGGGCCCCATCTCATTTTGCTATGGGGCCCTATGAATTCTAGTTATGCCCCATCTAGTTATGCATAGTATATGTTGGTATTTTTATTTATTTACAAGGAGTGTGCAATCAAAAGTGGTCTACATACATTAGACCAAACAAATACTATAATAGCACTAAATTAGCAATGAACTTCCATCAAGAGGGAGAGGACCCTGTCCAAGAGGGCTCACAGTCTCCAAGGGAGGAGGAAGGAGACAGAAGGTGGAGGACGAACAGGTATGGAAATGTAGTGGAAGAAGGGTTATTGTAGGTTTATAGAATTTTGCTAAAGAAGTGGGTTTCCTGATATCTTCTGTAAGTTTGTGTTGTGGTGCTGAGTTAAAGTATGAAGAATCCGTGGGGGAAATCTTTTAGAATGTTATGTGAGTAGGTCAAAAAGGCTCTGGATGCATTTTTAACCCCTTCCTGACGGACGGTCATAATAATATGGCTCTAAATTTTGTGGCTGTTTGCCTTCTGAAAGCCATAACTTTTTTATTTTTCCACCTACACCTACACATGAGGGCTTTTATTTTGCAGGACAAGTTGTACTTTCTAGTAGTGTTATTCACTATACTATAGAATATACTAGGGAACGGCAAAAAAAATTCTAAGTGGGGCAAAATGTAAAAAAAAAAACGTACTTGCGCCATGTTTGCAGGAGGTTTGTTTTTACGGAGTTTATTCTTCGGTAAAAATGATGTGTTATCTGTAATTCCAAACATTTTCTAAACTTGAAATTTGCGCTGTGGTGCCATTTTGTGCGACCAATAACTTTTTTGTACGAACACCTATGGACGTCAGTGAGGTGGAATTTTTTGCGGGCAGATGTGTACTTTTTAATGCTAGCACTTTGAAATGGATACGACTTTTTTGATTACTTTTATTCCAATTTTTATGTGACATGAAATGACCAAAAAAACGCAATTTTGGTGTTTGGAATTTTTTTTTCTTCTACGGTGTTCAGCGTACGGGATAAATTATATTATATTTTTATAGATTGGACTTGTTCGGACGCGGCGATACCAAATATGTGTAACTTTTTTATTATTTTATTGTTTTTATGTGTAAAATGGGGAAAGGGGGTGATTTGAACTTTTAATACTTTTTTTTTGTACTTTAAAACTTTATTTATTTACTTTTGTTTACTTTAACATTTAGTCCCCCTAGGGTGCTTGACCACTAGGGGGCACGATCGTTAATACAGCCTAATGCATTGCATAGGCAATGCATTAGGGTGTACAAAGATGGCGGTTTCCCACTTCCTGTCTGCGGACGGAAGTGGGGCAAACAGGAACATGGTAGCGATCAGAGCCTTCACAAGGCTCTGCGCTGCCATGTTAGCCCGTCGGGACTCAGCGATCTCACCGCTGATGTCCGATCGGGCTGAAAAACGGTGCGTGGCACCGCTTTTCTGTCATTCAGACGGCGCGGCCATCTTTGCCGCGGCGCCTGATGGGTAAAACAGCCAAAGGTTGTCAAAGATCGGTAAGGGGTGAAAATTCAACAATATAACAGTTTATAGTGACCAGGATTCTGGGGAAGGGTCTGGAGACATTTCTAGATGTAATAATATAACAAGTTATAGTGACCAGGATTCTGGAGAAGGGTCTGGATACATTTCTAGATGTAATAATATAACAAGTTATAGTGACCAGGATTCTGGAGAAGGGTCTGGATACATTTCTAGATGTAATAATATAACAAGTTATAGTGACCGGGGATTATGGAGATGGGTATGGATACATTTCTAGATGTAATAATATAATAGGTTATAGTGACCGGGATTCTGGAGAAGGGGCTGGATACATTTCTAGATGTAATAATATAACAGGTTATAGTGACCAGGATTCTGGAGAAGGGTCTGGATACATTTCTAGACGGAATAATATAACAAGTTATAGTGACCTGGATTCTGGAGAAGGGTCTGGATACATTTCTAGATGTAATAATAGAACAAGTTATAGTGAAGATTCTGAAAGGTCTGGATACATTTCTGATGTAATAATAGAACAAGTTATAGTGGCCAGGATTTTGGAGAAGGGTCTGGATACACTTCTAGATATAATAATATAACAAGTGTGGCGGTGCGACCTTAGAAGATCGCATTTCTCCGCCACTAGAGGTTCTGCAGCAGCTGAGTTCCAAGATATGGGTTACCAAGCTGCTGCCTGTCAGTGAGGAAGGTCAGCAGTCTGGCAAGGGTAACCAGAAGTTAATTACTCAGGTGGTAATTAGGAGAGTTGCTCAGCTGAAGGTCTGTTAAATAGCCTGGTCTTCAGTATACTAGGGGGGGAGTGTGGCTCACAGTCAGTGGAGGACTTGTGCAGGCCTTTGTCCAGGAGAGTATCCTGAATTCTTCCCCCCTAGGCTTGAGAGAAGCCAGGCCCAAGGACTATATTGTACAGTGTGAGTACATGTTTGTGGGGCTGGGGGGGTAGACCCAGACCACTGCTAGAGAGGGACTCTCTGTACGTTTAGTTAGTGGCTGGACGGCTAGCGGATTAATTTGTTTGTGTTATATGTTTTTCTGTTTGGAGAATAAAGCTGGCGGAGGCCAGATTATAATGAGAAACCTGTGTCGACTTGCTGTTACTTTACCAAGCGGCGATCCAGAGCGAGAGTGTCCCCCAGGCGGCCAGATGGGCTGCGAACACGAGTGAATGCATAACAGTTATAGTGACCAGGATTCTGGAGAAGGGTCTGGATGCATTTCTAGATGTAATAATATAACAATTTATAGTGACCAGGATTCTGGAGAAGGGTCTGATACATTTCTAGATGTAATAATATAACAAGTTATAGTGACCGGGATTCTGGAGAAGGGTCTGGATACATTTCTAGATGTAATAATATAACAAGTTATAGTGACCAGGATTCTGGAGAAGGGTTGGATACATTTCTAGATGTAATAATATAACAAGTTATAGTGACCAGGATTCTGGAGAAGGGTCTGGATACATTTCTAGATGTAATAATATAACAGGTTATAGTGACCGGGATTCTGGAGAAGGGTCTGGATACACTTCTAGACGGAATAATATAACACGTTGGCATGGGTCGCTGATAGAGGGATTTATTCTGATTGCCAGATTGAAGTTGGGAAGGAAATTTTTTACACTAAAAGGATAGACAATTGGCTTCTACCTCATGGGGGCTTTGCCTTTCTCTGGATCAACACTATAGCACAATAGGCTGAACTGGATGGCGTCTGTGTTGTTGTTTCGGCCTTATAAGCTGTAACTATGTAAGAAAAGAGAAGGGCAAATATATGACGGCCTCTCTTCACCACAGATTGGACCACTTTGACATAACTTGGTCAATCTGGGATATGTATTGCATTATCTACCCTCCTTAGGGTTTTGGTTCGCTCTCTATCTCCTACTCCCCCCCCCTTTTTTTTTCCCCATCCTCCTTTCCCTCTCTTCATTTGGTGTCTCATCTCTGTCCTATGTATATATGAAGGTTCTCTTTATCGGTTTAGAGACTGTGCCATTCGTTGGTACCCAACTTGCTTTACCGAAATATTTGTATATTTCTGTACTACGAATAGATAATTTTGTCTGTTCTTGCTGATCCATTACTGTACGTATAACATCCAACATTTTGTTGGATTTTACTGTATGTTTGTCCTATATTCTAAAAAATGATGAATAAATACTACAATTTAAAAAAAAAAAGAAAAAAAAAAACGAGAGAAGAGCAGAGAAGGACGTCCTGTTAGGATTGGAGATTTGGGCGACATGTTTGTACGGGGCTGCGCCAGTATTCTGGTGTCCTTTCACCCCAAAAACTGGCGCAGCCCTGTTCTCTAGATGTATGAGCAGGCGCACTCCAAAAGTAGTCGCATTTTGCACCTTTGATGTAGGGGCGTTCTGGAGGCGTCAAACCGCAACCATATGACTCTACACATTTATGACTGGAGGACGGCAAAACCAGGCGCATTACTGCTCGAACAGCCAGACCAAATTATAGGTGGTTTACCTGAGCCTGATTTGTTGTAGTGGAACTAGAAGGCGCCAAATCTATGACCCGCAGTAGAACAGATTCATACATCCTGACACATTCTACACTACTAATGCGCACGATAAAATTGAGGCGTGGGCGCCAAATTTCATACATTTTGTCCTATGTGAGGAGAGGTATGTGGGCGACAGGATAAAAGACACAACTTGGAAGTACTATAGACAAAATCTTACAAGGTAACTGTACTTGTTCTCGGAAGATACCTGAAAGCACGGCCCGCACTTACAGTAAAATCATAGCACTCATCGATAAGCAGACGTTTTCCCCAGAGCACAGTATGCGCCAGGAGAAAGAAGTGACATGTCATTTCTTCCCAGTGCTTATGCGCAAGGGCACAGAGCATTTTAGAGGCGGGTACTCTCTCTCCATAATCTAGGGAAAACAAGGATCAGGCATGTTGTATTTCAGCACCCAATCCTCTTGTTCTTTATAGAATTAAATTATAGGGGTTGTCTCACTACAAAAGTTAGCTTTCAACATGTAGGGACAAGTAATTGAAGGCTTTTCCAAGATACATGTCTGTTTTGAATTTTCCCTGGTCAGGAGGTAAAG
Source organism: Phyllomedusa bahiana (assembly GCA_025379985.1). Lineage (NCBI taxonomy): Eukaryota > Metazoa > Chordata > Amphibia > Anura > Hylidae > Phyllomedusa > Phyllomedusa bahiana. Next base: position 24,639 of record JAODAL010004081.1, read on the forward strand.
TAGATTATATCTGCTTTGAGTGCACACAGGCTTCTCTGGTTTCTGCCCCGCTTTCTCTGCTCTTTGTTTTATGTGATAGCAGGGAGTAACGTCACCACCGGTTGGCAAGTGCCATCTGCTTGTGAATAGTGTGGGTGAGTGGCGATGCCCCAGTACAGATACTTACACTGTACAGAGACTTCTACATCTTTATGAGTAGTATCAAAGTTTCTGGCGATACATTTATAAGTGCCGGTCATATTTCTCCATGTTTTGTATTTCACTCCCTCTGCGTATTTAGCGTTGCCTTTCTCACAAGTCACAGTGGGAGGTGGGTATCCTTCAGCCTTACAATGGAAACTGTTTTCTTCCCCTTCTTTCCAAACCACTTTACCAGGGCAATCTGTAATTGTAGGTTCAGCTATGGGAAAAGAGAACAATTACAATCAAAATAAATGACATTACCCAGCATTCCTCAATACTCAGAATGCAGATTCCCAGCTTTATCACCCAGAATTCAGCACCCACAATTTTACAATATCCCAATGCTAGCCTAGAGCCACATGAGTTACAAGTCCACAATTTTTCACAATGCATTCCCAGAGATGAAAGAGCCCTTCAAAGAGTGACACCTGATCACAGCAAAAAATGGGAGAGGCTTTGTTAGGGGCAATGTGTATATAAACGGGGCAGCTACATTAATATCAGACTCCAGACCAAACCCCTGAGTTGATTTGAGACCGGTGCCCAAAACCCCTGCTCTAGACTAGACCTCTACGTAATCAGACAATAGACCCTTAAATTAATTTCAGACATCAAGCCCCAGTATTAATATTATACTCCAGACTAGACCCCTATATTATCAGACCTCTGACCAGACCCCTAAGCTAATGTCAGAAGCCAGACCCTTGTATTAATATTATACTCCAGACTAGACCCCTATATTATCAGACCTCTGACCAGACCCCTAAGCTAATGTCAGAAGCCAGACCCTTGTATTAATATTATTCTCCAGACTAGACCCCTAGATTATCAGACCCCTGACCAGATCTCTAAGCTAATGTCAGAAGCCAGACCCCTGTATCAATATTATACTCCAGACTAGACCCCTATATTATCAGACCTCTGACCAGACCCCTAAGCTAATGTCAGACCCCAGACCCTTATATTATTATACTCCAGACTAGACCCCTATATTATCAGTCCCCTGACCAGACCCCTAAGCTAATGTCTGATGCCAGACCCTTATATTTATATTATACTCCAGGTGAGACCCCTGACCAGAACCCTAAGCTAATGCCAGACCCTTGTATTAATATTACAGGGGTCTGGTCTGGAGTATAATATTAATATAATGGTCTTGGGTCAGACATTAATTTAGGGGTCTGATCTGGGGTCTGAAAATATAGGGGTCTAATCTAGAGGATAACATTAATAAAAGGGTCTGAGGTCTGACATTAGTTTAGGATTCTTGTATGGGGTCTCATAGAGGGGTCTAATCTAGAGGATAATATTAATACAAGGGTCTTGGATCTCACATTAGCTTAGGAATCTGGTCTGGGGTCTGATAATACAGGGATCTAGTCTGGAATATATGATCATACCCAAGACCATGCGCCTAAGATAATGTCAGACATCAGACTCTTGTATTAATAAAATCCTCTGGATTAGAACCCTATATCAGACCCCAGATTGGACCCCTAAATTCATGTCAGACCCAAGACTCCTGTATTAATATTATACACTTCAAAATGCTCGCTAGTCCATTGGGGCATAAAAAAAAATCAAAGGGTTTATGAGGTAACTTTTCTTCTTTGTCATGCCCTGAAGGCCCCCAGACCAGACCAATAAATTAAGGGCCTCTCGTTTTTTTTTTCTCTTTAGTTCATTAGAAATTGCTTTTAGGCACTCTGTAGAGACAGCAACTTTACTTACTTGCAGCTGAATACAGGATTTCTGAGTGATGCAACAGTCTCACATGACCTGCCTTCCGATTGGCTGAAAGACACTGTTGCTTTTTATGCTGACAGATTTCTGTCTCTCTATGCATTCCTGAGACTGACTTTGAACCTCTCATAGGATTGCACAGAGATTCACTTATGGGTCACACAACCATGCTGTGTGTTTCAACAACTTAGAGAGCAAGTCACAAGACTCAGTGGCAGAGGTGAGAAATCCTGTATGCAGCTGCAGGTAAGTGAAATTACTGGCACTACTGTGCACCTGGAAGCCATTTCTTATGAACTAAAGGAAAAAAATGAAATGGAGTGGTCCTTTAATGTAAGTCACCAAACAACTGTATTAATATTTTACTCCAGATGAGACCCCTAAACTATGAGAACCAAGACCCTTAGATTAATTTCAGACCCCTTAAATAAACTCTGACCCCTTATTTTGGCATCAAATGTTTGTCATATCCAAAACACTAACCTTAATGCGGTATCTGTCCAGCATCTGTACAGCAGTCCAATTTACAGAACATTGGGTGAGGCCCAGACGCATCGGCATAAAAGGGGCATTTACCCCAGTCATTTTAATTTTAGGATTGTTAAGTCTAACATAGGGTCCTATCTCAGTTTAGTTCATCCATTCCAGCCAAAAGCCATAAACTCCAGACTAGCTACTTACCCTCTTCACTCCCAGCTCCAGTTCAGCTTTGGGTACCGCTGCCTTAAGTGCTGCAATCAGTCAGTCTCCGGATGTTGTATGCCCTGCTGCCACCCTCCACTTTCTGATTGGATTAATCCAATAGATAATTACTGATTTATATTTGTTTAAAATGCATCTCCTTCCAGGCAACCGAGTGTAAACTATATATCGCTGACTGAGGAACGGTAACTCCTTGTAAGACCAGGAGAGTTGACATGTTTGCAAAGTCCCATGGTCTTGTTACCCACAATTCTACAACACCAGCATAAACCTGTAGCCTCATTACCAAGGATACTACAATACTCAGTGTCCTCCTGATCTATATCCAATTACATTCACCTTAGTTAATAATGTTAAAAAAAGACACAGGTCCATCAAGTTTAACCTATAACCCTACTGTGTTCATTCACAGGAAAGCAATAAAACTATAAGGTGGATGTCATTGGCCCGATTCTAAAGGAAAAATTGCTCCAAATATGGCAAACACAAAAAATACCCAGTTCAAAGTCCTATTTCTAGACCCTAGAGACCATAACATGTAATGTTATATTTATTCAAGAAATACATCTAGGCCTTTCTTCAACTTGCTTTTAAAGACTTTTAAAAACATCCCTACCACCTACCACTCTCCTACAATACAAAATGAACCCATACTTCCAATTACCACCATCCCAGCGTGCTCAGAGCTTCAGTGTCATCCCTTTCCCTCACCAATTATGCATGATAGATACAAGAATAAGTGACGTGACAGAGCGACACGAGGAAGCAGCAGTCATCTTGGAGTGGAGAACTGATGGGACTGAGAGCTAAGGCAGAGGACAAATGCTGAGCACGGTTCTGCTCAGCTCTCATGATTCTGTGAATCCATGAACTGTGATCAGCCCCTGTGAGAGAGAAGAGTTCGGCTGGCTGTATTGATGCTGTTGGCGAGGAAAGTGCTGTGATGAAAAGGACATTCTGCAGGATCCAGAGACAGAGTGGAATGACTACCATCTTGAACATCAGACTCCAATGGCAGGGACCCTCATCTCAGAGTAGTGACTGTCCACAATTGCAAGGTAGACTTGGGTCAATAGCATGCATGCCAACTAACTTAGAACTATCTCCAGGCCTGTAGTTAGCCTAGTTAGTGCCAGATTTGGTGTTAGGCCATAGGTGTTATTCGAGAACGATTCCTGATTCGGGACATTGGAGAGGGCTTGTCATAGAACTGCTACTATTGTGATCTGTACCCTTGTATTACTCCGTATGTTATATATATCTTCTGGGAATAGCGGGTAAAGCTAGTTAGGTTGTAAGCTGTCGTGCTATACTGCGAGCGCGCCTTTGAACTGCACCACATACAATTGTTCCTGTCGTGTAAGGTATTAAAAGGTAAAGGGTGATCTGACTTTCTGAGGCCATGGGTAAGTAAACACATCGTGCATCCAGTGGATACATTCCCGGCGGTGCTGCGTAGCACAGGGGCCTTTGTCACATCTTTGTACATGTGTGTTTGGGGAATTTGTTGAACATAGTTTTCTGGCAAGTTCAGCAAACAATACTTTTGGTTGAACTGGTATTGGAGTCGTTTTCCTCTTTCGTGACTTCGCTGTATTCTTGGAAGCCTACCTTGGTACATGGCTTACGCCGTGCGTTTTGTTGCTGCCAGTGTGCATGATGTTTGGCACTGTGGGTTTTTGCTATGGCACGCCCTCTTGCATCTTCCATTCATGCTATATGTGGGATGTGAAAGTAGGTGGTGATGTTACCATGTGTCCATGTGAGCTATACGCTTCCGCTGTTACAGCTTCCAGTACGCATGGATCTGCCTCGGTGTGGAATGGTTTGCTATGTGTTCATCCCCGCGCCTCACTGACCAAATTTTTTGTAATCAGTTTGTGTATATATTGGCAGGTATTGTGTGTTTCAGTATGCTAATACTAAGAGCCCATAGTGGCTTGAAACGCATCAGCGTTCTATACCTGTGACATTTCCCTGCTGTATATCTGTGTGTGGCAGCAATAAAGGATTCAACTTTTATGTACATCTGCATGCTGCTGGCTTCTTCCATTTTACATGGCTTACACCAACCTGTTTCTCACTACTAAGTATAGCAAGTAAGCAGGCGGCAAGACACACTGGCTACTCGTTTCCTCCCGTACTGAATGACATAGGAGCCCATACTACGACTGTAGTAAAATGTCACATGGCACTTATGATTGGAACGGCATTTTTTTAAATCTCCCATCCTACTTGACAAAGGATAGGAAAAGGTTAAATAATAGCCACCACTATACACAAATTCAAAAGGAAGCAATCAACAAGAATATTATGCTTAAAAGTGCAATCACCTGTGTAGTGAAATATCGTCTTTTGCTGGGTTTGGATAACTCACTAGCATTCCTTAACTGCGCGCAGTCACATGTCCGGAAACTCCGATCTCAGTTCCACACATGCGCACACTTTAGCAGACAAAAGCAGTGGAAAGCAAACCTGCATTCTAAAGCATGTGCCTGGAAACATCTAAAGAGCCATTAGCAATAAAGCACAGCTGGGGAATAAAGGTAAAATACAGCAACAGATGTAAAAGAAGAGAATAGCAAAAAAAAAAAAAAAATATCGATCAAACAAGTTAAATTCATGGATCGCATGTACATGCAGCCATTCTGCATGTACATGAAGTCACAGGGGTCAGTGATTGGCTGCATGTACATGTGAGCCATGAACGTCATCAGTGAGGGCCGGGGGAGGGAGACACTGGAGCTCTGGCAGCGCTGGACCGTTGGTGAAGGGAAGAGGTAAGTAGGGGGTCATTTTCTATGTTAGCACAGTGGAAAGTGTTAGGGAGGTTTTTAAAAGTTTTGGAAAACCGTTTTAATGTTGTTGCTGTTCTGGCAGTGAGTTCCATAGTCTTGCCACTCTTAGGGTATGTTCACACGGCTTATTTGGATGCGGTTTTCGGAGGTTTTCTGCGCCCAAAACAGCGTCCAAAAGACCCCCAGTTAATTTAATTGATTCCTATGTAAATCAACGTTATAGTTCACACACGACAAGGTTTTTACGCATTTCTTTGGAAGCTGTTTAGGGCGCTGAAAAAGAAGTGTCATGTCAATTCTTGAAGTGTGTTTTAGGCGTGTTTTTATGTACGTTTCTCTGCGCGCTTTTTTGATTCGTTTTTGGACTTGGCTATTAATTTATACGGGTGAACACTGTGTTGAAAACCTCGTCCCAAAACCTCGTCTAAAAACATGCCAAGAAACGCGTCTAAAACCTCTTCTGAAGAAAAGTGTTTCAGACATGGTTTTGATGCTGTTTTGGGAATGGAAATGCTCCGAAAACTGCTTTGAAAACAGCCTCAAAATCTGCTGTATGAACACTCTTACTGTAAGGGGGTGTTCACATGGCGTTTTTGGATCGGATTTTGGATCCTATTTGGATCCGAAAATCGCATCTAAAAACGCAGCGGTGATTGGATCCTAAACGAATCCAACACATACCCAACATGCAGCTGTGTGTTGAATGCAGTAGGATCGCACCCTATAGTTTTAAATAGGGCTCCTGCTGCGTCTTTCGGATCAAAAATTGACATGTCAGTTCTTGAAACGGATCCAAAATACGCAGTGAAACACGCATCGGGGATCAGTCGTCTGAACGCTGATGCGTGTTTTACGTTGCAAGCAGTGTAAAATCACACTGCTCATTGTTAGATGTGTGTTTGGCTCTGTCTAGATGGACCCAAACACGCATCTAAGAATGTATGTTCACACAGACCCAACACGCCGTGTGAACATACCCTAAGTGAGAAAGTAATGGTGGAGACTTCTTTCCTCTAGAACACTTGTCACACCTAAGGCCTCTGGGCACATTACGTCAGCACAAGGAGTGGGCGCCATCTTGGATTTGGAGCTCCAACATGCAATTTCACAATACTCTGCTAAGCAACTCACTGGTAGCGGCAAAGCTCTGATATCCCTATCAAGGTCCTCTAGTCACCCTCCAACAATCCATTGAAAGCAACAATAATGCTGCGTCAGACCTCAGTGAAAATGAATTTAATTCCCTTGCTCTAGATGCAGAAGATGTCTCCTTATGCATGAGAGACTCCTCTGTAATGTCTGTTTACGATTGTACATTGTATATGGAGCTCCCCTAATCACCCTTCATGTCTGATAACCTGTGTTGGGCCTTCGATTCACCCATTGACTTTATTATCCTGGTTTTAAGGGAATGGTCAGATTGCATTACCAAGACAGGTAATCAAACTTATTATTTCAGTATTCCATGATACTCCGAGCGCTAGCCCATAGCTTTACTACCCATTGCAGCACATTTTTCATTAGGGTCTAGGATCTTTAGTGAGATTTTCTCATCCTTTCCATATATCCTATGAAGGCGGTGCTCCCTTTATGGGTCAAAGTGCCAGAGGGTTCCATTTTTGATAATCCTCTTCAAGTGCAACAACACTGGTTGGCATGGACTGCAACAAAACTTTTAACCGAAATAAAGCCAACCAGCAGTTACTTGCAAGTAATATGAAGCGAGTATCACAAAATAAATGCAGGGACTTGCCAATGAACAGCAAGGCGAACAGTGACAAAACTCCAGAAACAAAACACCAAACCCTAACAACTAAGGGAGACATGTCTGAAAACTGTCTTGGTCTAAGACTTTTCTTGTTGCCCATAACAACCAATCAGCCTTTCCCTTTCATTTCATATAGTGCTGTGAAGAAATTAAAGGGGCGCTCTGATTGGTTGCTATGGGCAACAAGAAAAGTCTTAGACCAAGACAGTTTTCAGACATGTCCCCCTTACTTTCCATACCCAGTCAATAACCTGCTGACCCCAATATCAAACATATCTGGCCCTGACAATATCCCAACCAATCTCCCTCACTATGCTGGCCCTTCCCAAACTGCTAAAAACCAATAAATAGAACTAAGGCTATGTCTACACTGCATCGGACAAATGATGCAGGTCGCTTCTCATTTTCCTGACGTCGCCCATACAATTGTATTGTATGGCAAGACGGCAAACAAATGAGAAGCGCCGGCATATTATACAACATGTTGTATAATACGCCGGCGCCGAAAGATGAGCAGAGGAAAGACGAGCTGTGGAGACTGCAGCTCATCTTTCCTATTGCCGTCTGTGGGGCCGCAGGAACGATCATATCTTCGGCGCTTTTAAAAAACGAAAAGCGCCGAAGATATGATCGTTTTCCTAAGCAGTGTAGATATAGCCTACTGAATAGAAATCACTGCTAGACTGACATATGGTAAAACAGAAGCAACAGAGAACTAAGGCAAACAGGGCTCTAACAAACTGAAAACAGATAACTAAAGAAAACAGAACTGAATGCAACAAGTTCACAATACACAATCTCTCAGCTACCAGTATAGACAGCAACCAGCCACACAGTGATTTTAGAGGGCTAGCAATCAGCAAGTCCCAAATAATGAAGATTGCATGTTCAGATGATAATCCAGAGAGTTGTTAGGGCAGTTGTATAGCAACAGCCTCATCTGATGAGAATATAAAATGGCAGGCGGATTCCTAAGTACAAATCTAGTCAAACTGGTAAAAATCAATTTGACATGAACCATAAAGAGATGAAACTGTAGATTTGCCAATGACTGATCACATACAGTGTCCTCTTTAGGTTTCTACAAATCCAAGATATGCAGAGAGGATTTTGGATTCCCAGGAGGATCTATACTTACTTCGTAGATACATCTTCTTTGGTTTGCTTACAGTTTTAAATTGAGCTTCACACATGAACTCCATCTTGTCCATCTCCCTTTTGACATCCAGTGTACACGTCTTGCTCACTGTCTTGGAGTGGTTTTCGGTCTTCTGCTCACAGCCTGTTAGTGTAGCATTGCCTTTTATCTCCAAGTTCACTTCAATGCAGTCTGCATTTTGCAATGTGCATGTAATTTTCGTGTCATCGTCTTCAATAATGTTATCTTCAAAATGCACTTCGGGAATAGGAAGAATGGCTGAAACGGGAAAGAGAAAAGTCAATTACAGCAAAATGTAAAGCATCACTGATCTGACTGTTATCTTGTTTTTAAAGGACTAAATTGGCACTGATACGGCTGATGAGGGCAAGGACTGACAAGTTATACGTTTTGTGGCCAAAAATCTGAATGCTATGGAGAAGGATGGTCAGTGTTGCTAATAAGTGATAACACTCAATGCCAGTCTGCTGCACCAAAAACCATTAAGACATTGGGCCTTATGTATTAAAACTGTCTAGCAGTAAGACTGTCTTTGTTGCCCATACCAACCAATCAGAGCCCATAGCAACCAATCAGAGCCCATAGTGACCAGAGCCCATAGCAACCAATCAGAGCCCATAGTAACCAGAGGCCATAGCAACCAATCAGAGCTCACAGCAACCAATAAGAGCTCATAGTGACCAGAGTCCATAGCAACCAATCAGAGCACATAGCAACCAACCAGAGCCCATAGTGACCAGTCAGAGCCCATAGCAACCAATCAGAGCCCATAGCAACCAATAAGAGCCCTCAGGAACCAATCAGAGCTCATAACAACCAATCAGAGCCCATAGCAACCAATAAGAGCCCACAGCAACCAATGAGAGCTCATAACAACCAGTGAGAGCCTATAGCAACCAATCAGAGCCCATAGCAACCAATCAGAGCCTATAGCCAGCAATCAGAGCACATAGCCACCAATCAGAGCCTATAGCAACCCATCAGAGCTCATAGTGGCCAATCATAGCGCATAGCAACCAATCCGAGCTCATAGCAACCAATCCAAGAAATGACATGCAATTCTTCCAAAGACGAAGCCGACAGACAGGAGGGGAACACGCAGCGGTGATCTCTCATGTGAACGCCGCTGCGTCTTCCTCATAGCCCGCAGTGATAAAGTCACTGCTAATTGTTAGATCTGTCTCTGGGTCCGTCCTGTTGGTCCCCGAGACGGATCTAAAAAGCACTTGTAACACGGAGTGAAAACGCCATGTGAACAAGCCCTAACAGGTCTCCTTACAAGTGAGAGAAGTAATTAACAATATACAAGACATATATAATTCATACTCATCAGTAGAACATAGTAAACATCATAGAAACCTATGTAAACATAATTGTGAGGAACAAAAAATAGGTAAAGTAATTAGCAAGTATTACCTATGATAGTAATCTTCACACATGGCAGGACCTGACGCCCCTATGCACATTTCGCAGTTTCTTCCACAGGGGATGTAATGTAAATAAGTGTAGAAATAATGATCCGCTCACTCACGTGTTGCAATTATGGGAAGCTCGATGACAGGTGCACAGTTAAACCCAGCACCCACTTCTGACAATGTAAAAAAAAAACACCTCTCTTAACCCCTTAACTCCCAGGCCTGAAAAGTAGTTAATGACCAGAACGTTTTTTTAGTTTTTGCCTCCTTGCAGTTCAACAGTTGTAACTTTTTTTTTTTTTTCATTGACGCAGTTGAATGAGGTCTCTTTTTATTCGAGACAGGTTGTACTTTATGGGGGAATAGTTTCAATTCACTTATAAATAATTGCAGAATTTTTTTTTTATTTAAAAAATAGTTTTTGGGGGGTTTTTTTACATTTTTTTTTTACACTGTTCTTATTTCACACGTAATAACTTGTCAGGTTAATTCTACAGGTTATTACGGTTGTGTGGATACCTAATATGTGTAGGTTTTTTTGTGTGTGTAATTTATGCACAATTATTTTTTATTAAATATTTATTTTTATTTTATTATTTATTTTTGTATTCTTTTTTTACACTTTTTATGTTTCTTTTTTTTTTTTACTTTTTTTTTACTCCCAGAAGGGAGAACTGTTTTACATTTATTTTTTATTTTTTTACACTTAGTAATGTATTAGCATATTCATATATGCTAATACATTATAATCTGTGTCAGTCTGACACAGGCAGTGATCTGGACAACACACAGGCTGGCCTGATCACTGGCTTGTTATACAGACAGCTTTGGGGCCACTTTAGGTCCCCAGGGCTGACTGTGCAGCCGTTCCCCGGGCTCTGTCGGGTCACCGGGTGTTCCGATCACCCGGCAGAGCAGGGGAATCCTTTGATTGCATTGCGGTGACGCACCGCCGCAATCAAAGGGTTAAAGCATCAGGTTGCGGAGGTTTCCTCCGCTGCCCGGTGCTCGCAGGACATGCTCTGTGATCGGGGCTGTGTAGTACAGCCCCGATCCCAGCGCAAAAGACGTCGCTGTAGACCAGGCATCCTCAAACTGCGGCCCTCCAGCTGTTGGGACACTACAACTCCCATCATGCATTTTATATAATCTATAACAGTGGGAATGATGGGAGCTGTAGTTTCCCAACAGGGAGTGGTAGCCAGATTAGCGGAAAAGACTGTTGTAGACGAACTACCCGCACCAGTTGACGCCAAAAGTCAGTGGGCGGTCGTTAAGGGGTTAAAGGGAACCTGTCACATAGGTGATGCCCCCCTTGCTGAGGACAGCACAAACTAGTGACATACACTAGTGATACTAGTGTATCCAGCGCTGTATCCCTTATTCTATACAATGCTCGATCGCATCCGAAAGACAGACCCGACAGGCGCGATGCAAACACGCAGCGGCGATCTCTCATGTGAACGCCGCTGCGTGTCTGTCATTGCCGGCAGTGATAATCTCACTGCTAATTGTTGGATGCGTCTCTGGGTCCGTTCTGATAGGCCCAGAGACGCATCTGAAAAGCGGATGTTCATACGGAGGCAAAACGCCGTGTGAACATACCCTTAGGCTACGACTACACAGCAATTTAAAAATGCTGCCAAAAATCCAACAGCATTTTCAAACTGCTGGACCGCGCCGCATCGTGATTTTTATTACGCGGTTTTTACACAAACGCTGGTGGTCGAATTTCATGATTTTTTTAAATTAAATATAGATAGTGACATAAAAAGGTTTTAAAAAAATCACCAAAAATACGTAAAAATATACTTAACGTAAAAACATGGATCATACAGTAGATAATTTTCTGAAGACTTTTACAGTATTATCACAGCAGCAGTTGTATTAAAGCAATAATGAACAATCGCACCAATGACACATTGAAAGCAGGACATCTCTATGCACTAAGCTATCAATCGCATAATATCGGTGAGCAGCAGCTTGTGGATGGTTTGCTAGTAGGATTTAATGTACACAGTAGCAAGAAAACAAAAAAAAAAGCCTTAAAAATCGATTGTAGACTTAAAATTTACTATCAGGTTGACTTTTCAAAGTTTATATACAGTTATTCTATGTACAATGTTGAGTCACTCAAAAAAATAAGATCCTAAGTTCACAACTCAACTGGAACTACTGAACTACGCAGAACATGGCAGGCTCCATTTTCAAAGGACCTGACTGGCTGCGGGCTCTTTCCACTCTGTGGTGCTTAAAGCACTCCTGTCCGTATTATGATGCTTACTCATCCTTAAAGGGGGTTTCTCACTACAATGCTTAGCTTTTAATTGTAGGGACAAGTAATTGAGGAATTTTTCTACATTAATCCGGAGATAAGAGAGACATTATCTGATCTGAGTGCACACAAGTGTGTCTAGGTTACTGCTTATATCTCCCTTCCTGATTAGACAGAGAGCAGGGAGTGATGTCACCATTGTCGGACAATCAAAAAAAATATCTGGTCAGCACATCCTTTTTTTAAAAATAAACGTATAGGTGCACACTGTTGTGGCAGTCAAAAGCTATGCAAACACAATACAATAGCAGTAGCACTCTATGGACACTAAAAAACAGTCAAAGAGGGCATAAGAATTTTTTGGAAAAGCATTTCTGCTACTATGAAATATATGAAAAAAATTGAGGTTCTCAGTTCACATTTTTGATCAAAACTGTAGAAGTTCACCTACCGTGGCAAGGAGACCCCAATTTCTGGTGGGAACCTACGCTACATGCTACCTCTCTTGGTGTCTGTTCAGACCTCCACATTTCAAGGTTAGAAGGTTCCAGCTATAATCCAGCCGATCTGATTAAAAAGCCTGTGTAGGCGGGTGGAGTACATAAACCCAACTGGGGACAGCCACCTCCCCATACAAACCGTCAAAAAACAAAAACTGGTCAGCACATCCGTTTTGAGCCTTCTAACCCTGAAGTGTGGAGGTCTGACCAGACACCGAGAGAGGTAGCACGTAGCGTAGGTTCCCACCGGAGTTGGGGTCACCTTGCCGTGGTAGGTGGGCATGTACAGTTGTGATCAAAAAAGTACACTAAAAACCTCAAGTTTTTTCATATATTTCATAATAGCAGAAATGCTTTTCCTAAAAATTCTCATGTCCTCTTTGACCGTTTTTGAGTGCCTATAGAGTGCTGCTGATGTTGTATTGTTTTTGCATAACCATTGTCAGACAGAGCAGAGTCTTTATCTCTAACAAGATTAGATTAATTACCTTTGATAAGCACTAGAATTCACTTTTTCAAGCACAGTAGCTTTATTTATGCTTTGTTTGTCCCCTGCACTTATGTCATTGTAACAGGACCAGCTCCTTACAAAGGAGCTAAATATGCTAATGACTGATATAGACCCACCCACAGCCTGACCAGTCTGTGAGTCTGAATCTGTCTGTTATGCTGCAACAGCATGGTGAGAAAACCTCTTTAACCCCTTCTATACTATACATATATACACGTATACACCCTACATCCTCAAGGAGTTCATCTTAAAGATAATTTTATTATATGGGAAGTAAGGCTGAGGGCAATGTTGGTATGTGAGGTCAAAATATGCCAACATGATGCCCCAGACAATATATCAGCAACAGTCTAAACATTACAACAAAATTTAAACTCATCACGTTCTGCAGTTTTATGAAGTTTATGGCCCTGGGCCCCAGCCTTCGGGGGTGCCAGAGCTGATTGATTACCGGGCAACGGGTGCACATGTTCCAGGAAGTCTGTGCTGACAGATATCATATAATTGTTTGAAGAAAATCATAGTAATGTTTATCCAGGTCGAATGTTGATCCTATAAGAAACATTGATTATCTTTTCTATGGCAGGAAGGAATTTTTGTACGTAATGGCTGATTCACTTGGCGGGGTTGTCAGTTGGGGACTGTTTACTTGGCAACAAAAAGTGTAACATGAAGAAAAGTTATTTCAAGTGGGACTGTGTGTTCAAGGTTTACACCAAAGGGTTACCATATCTAAAACCCAAGCTTCCATGGCTAGCTCTGATCCCGGCCATTCAACCCACTGGATGCCGTAATCAGTAGCATCTGTTTCTATGGGGTAAATAGAGGGAGGAGGCTTCTCCTGGCAACCATGGGCAACCCCTAGCTGACAGGGAAGCGGAAGGCCAAATAATGACCTCTGGGTCAGCCATATACATGAGCCCATTAGGCTTTGCCATATACAAAATCGAATAGACTCCTATCACATACATTATAATACATAGTAATACAGTAATGTATTGCTATGTATTTCAAAAGTGATCAAGTGATTGCCTAGTCTAGCCCCATATTGGGACTAAACAAGGAGATGAATACTACCTAAGTGTATCGTTGGTACTTCAGTGGTAATGTATTTGGGCAGGACACCAGCAATATAATGGCTATTATCAGTAATATCGTGTATATTAGCACTGCTGTGGTCATTGTAAGTTATGCTGTGTATATTTGATATAGTCCTGCTATGCATTTTTTGTATTGTGGTATATCATTTATTTTTTGGCTACTGATATGTTTAATCTGTTGGAGGTATAATTCTTAGCCCCATTTTTTGACCCTGATGAATCCCAGTATCTGGGGAAGAAACGCGTTGGTCTTTTGTCCATATTGGGGGTATGAATATTTTGGTTGCGATTGATTGCATATACAGGCAGTCCCCGATGTCACGGACGTCCCTGCGACCTCTGTCCCGGGTCGCAGGCACGCCCGTGCACCTGCTCCCAGCGGAGCCCCGTCCCGCACGTCGGGTTCGGGGTCCGCTCATGTCCCGATCCCCGCCGGCATCCACTTACCCGGCCACGCTCCTGCTCAGTCAGTCTCAGCCTCCCGGCGCGTGGCTCCGCCGCCTAGGGCGCGCGCGGCCCGGCTGCTTGAAATTTAAAGGGGCAGTGCGCCGGTAACTGGGTATTGCCGGGCACTGCTCCTATTTAAGTCCGGCCTCTTCCTGCCGTCCCTCGCTGGATCCTTGTTGTTTATTCTGTTGGTGAAAGCTTCCTAGCGTGTTCCAGTCTTGCCTTACCGTGTACCGACCGTCTGCCTACGTTTACCGACCACGAACCAGAGCCGCCTGTCCTGACCTTCTGCCTGTCTACGTCTACGAACCAGAGCTGCCTGTCCTGACCTCCTCCCTGTCTCCGACTACCAGCCTGCCTGCCGATCCTGTACCTTGCCTTGGCCGCCACTGCAAGCAAGCCCCGCCAGTGGTAGTGACCTGGTGGACTCCCGCCGCAGCAAGACCATCCCACTTTGCGGCGGGCTCTGGTGAAAACCGGGTCCCACTTAGACTCCACTCCCTGGTGTGGGCTTACACCATCGCCTGCGGTGGTCCCGTGGATCCACCTCCAGACCGTTACACCCGACTTAGATCATTCCGACTTACATCCGTCCCCTAGTTACAAACGGAGACTTTTGGGGCATGGCTGGGCGTGCTGACATCACACGCTGAGTCATGCCCTATAATAACCAAGTGCCAGCATGCCACAGCTGCAAATGAGATACAGAAATTGAGGAGGTGAAATCTTCTAAACAGGGGCACAAATAGCAAAACAAGTGTAGAAACCCTTCCCTGCACTCTCCAAAAAAAAACAAAAAAGCATTTTGCTGGAGTTAAATTGAATAAATCTACCTGTTCCGACCTACATACAAATTCAACATAAGAACAAACCTACAGTCCCTATCCCGTTTGTAACCCGGGGACTGCCTGTATATGTGTATATCTATAGATATCTTGTCATTTTTGGCTTGTACACACATGGAATTGGTAGTCTTTATTAATGATAGGGAGTACTAGGGTATTTTGTGAGTGGGTTAGGTTCCGGCTGGGGTCATCCTTATTGGGACGGGGGCCCCTTTATTTGGGATAGGTAGGGCTTTAGTGTAGGATATAGGGTAAATGTAGGGTACTGTAGTTTCTTGATATTTTAATGACATGTATTAAAAGTTATATTATAGGTCAAGTATTTTCTATTCTTTGTGTTTTTTTGTGACTAAACAAAAAGCAAAGAAAAAAAGTAATAAATAAAAAAACACAAAACACCAACTCCCAATAAAAAACACTTTTTTTTTTAACAGATAATAGGTATTGCCATGTCCTTAACAATCCATCCAAAATTATTCTATTATTTAATCCATACAGTGAATAAAAACCATGCCAGCCTCATAAAAAAATTCTTATGGGCCCCAATTTGATACCAATTAAAATAGAAACTTATCCTGCAAATAAAAATCTTTTACACAGCTCCATTGCCAGAAAAGTAAAAAAAAGTTTTTTATTTTTTAGAATATCGGGACATAAAAACATGATTTTGGGTAGTTACATTTTACTAACATAAGAAAGGCCCTGTAAAAAAAAAGATATGTAGTCTGAAAACATGGGTGTGTGGTCTGTAAAAAAAAAAACGGGTCTGCAAACTTACCAATTGCCCCAGGCAGCAAAAATTTTAGCTACACCACTGGAGCTACCATTATAGATATGAAAAGATGTATGGAATTAAGAGCATGAAAGAAACATTGGGGGAACCAGGTAGTTACCTGTATCTGGCCATAAACTGGATGATTGACCATTGCTTGACAAATTAAAGATATATTGTTTCATAATATTGGTCAGTAATGGGGCATTGAAATAATGGAGTGCCAATCTCTGTACCCCCATAACATTGGTTGACATATACCATCATAATGCAGCCAGCCAGAGGCGTAACTTCAAGCTCTTAGGCCCTGGTGCAAAAAGTGAAATGGGGCCCCCCCAGTTACCATGTGCCATTTACAATACTGGTGTCTTCTTATGGGGCAGAAGGACTTTTGGAGCCCCTTAAGCTGCAGGGCCCGGCTGCGACTGCTACCGCTGCATCCCCTATAGCTACGCCCCTGCAGCCAGCTATAATATCTTCATAATGAACCAGTAACAGTGCCTCATAACACAGCCTACCACAGTGCACATACAGTGAAGGAAATAGTTATTTGATCCCTTGTTGATTGTGTAAGTTTGCCCACTGACAAAGACATGAAGGGCGACATGTATGAATTCGAAAGCGTATTTTTTTTTTTACTTGGCACCGACACTCCAGATTTTTGGCGCATTACATAGAGCTTAGTGCGCCAAACTTATCTCAAAGTTTGTCTCATTACACTCTATGCCCATACAAAGTTTGGCCGCATTAAGCTCTATGTAATGCGGCAAACTTTGTATGGGCATAGAGTGTAATGAGACGAACTTTGAGAGACGGATGAAGGAAGGCGCTTCGAAGTGAATTATTACATCTCGTATTCAGTGTATAATGCGCCTGAATGTATGAAAGTGGTGTCTAAAGTTCCCGCGCCTCGCTTGTGTGTTTGGCACATAACAAAACATTGGCGCATTAGTAATGCGCCAAACATGTATAAAGGCTATAGGTAGGCTGGAAATAAAAGAAAAGTCATTGGAATAGCATGTCAGTGAATAGAAACTATGGTACTGATCTTGCTTGGTGGACCACAGGTCCCAGCAAGACCTGTGGTGTGCTGGCTCTTGCCGTATGTAGAAAGGGTGAGAGCAGTAAAAGTAAATTTCAAATTTAATGTAGTAAAAATTTTAAAAAATCTGAACAACATCATCAGTGGGTTATTTGCTGTTAGGGCAAAAAATGTCCCTTATTTCTCAACTTATATCAGTACAATAATAATAAGTAATTTCTAATAGTTATCAAACTATATAAAATGAAATTATTTAAATGTAATAAAAAATTTTATGATATAAAATATAAAAATATATAATATCCCAAAAATATAAAAATATCTCCTGTAAAATGTATTTAAAATTCATAGAATCTAAAACTAATTTTACAATAAATAACCACTGATGATGTGGTTCAGATTTTTTTAAAATTTTTACTACATTAAATGTGAAATGTATTTTTGCTGCTCTCACCCTTTATTCTACATACAGCAAAAGCCAGCACAGCACAGGTCTTGCTGGGATCTGTGGTTCCACCAAGCAAGATCAGTCCCATAGTTTCTATTCACTGACATGCTATTCTAATGACTGTTCTCTTATTCCCAGCCTATCTATAGCCTTTATATATGTCTGGCGCATTGCTAATGTGCCAAAGTTTCGTAATGCGCCTAACACATAGGTGAGGTGCATTGAACTTTAGACTCCATTTTTAATCGCACAAAAACCACTTTTATACATTTAGGCGCATTATACACTGAATACGAGATGTAATAATTCATTTCAAAGCGCGTTAATCTGCCTCTCAAAGATCGGCGCATTACACTCTGCCCAAACAAAGTTTGGCGCATTACATTGAGCTTAATGCGCCAAACTTTGTATGGGTATAGAGTATAATGAGCCAAACTTTGAGAGGAGTTTGGAGCACTAAGCTCTATGTAATGCGCCAAAAATCTGGAGTGTCGGTGCCAAGTTAAAGAAAAAAAAAATACGCTTTCGAATTCATACATGTCGCCCGAAGCGTCTTTAAGTTTAAGGGTAGGTTAATTTTAACATTGAAAGATAGAATTTCCAAGTTTTAAAATCCAGAAAACCACATTGTATAAATTATAAAAAAATTTTTTTCATTTTGAGTGGGGAAATAAGTATTTAAACCCGGGGGAAAAACAAGACTTAAACTTGGGGAAAAAAAACCTTGTTGGCAAGCACAGCAGTCAGATTTTTTTTTTTTATTTGATGATGGGGTTTTGGGTGAAAGGGGTCAGGGGGAAAATTTTGGTCCACCCTCTTTGCAAAACCCCCTCTAGATAAATTAAGTTTTTTGAGGCTTCGTTTGGGCAATTCGGGTTTCAACTCCCCCCAGATTTTTTCAAAGGGTTTTTAAGGGTTGGAAATGGCTGGGCCACTCCATGACCTTAATGTGTTTCTTTTTGACCCCACCCCTTTGTTCCCTTTGGGCGTATTTTTTGGGGGGTCATTGCCCTTGTTGGAAAACCCAGCCCGACCCTTTTTTAAAATTTCTTGTGGAGGGAAGGGGGGTTTTTCTTTCGGATTGAAACATGGCCCCATCCATTCCCCAATTGATGGGGTTTTAAGTAGTCCGTGCCCTTAGCAAAAAAACACCCCCAAAAACATAATTTTCCCCTCCATTTTGCAGTGGGGACGGTGTTTTTGGGGGCATTTGCAGCATTTCTCTTCCCCCAAAAACATGTTGAATAATCCAAAGAGTTCAATTTTCATCTCATTTGACCCAGCCCCCTTCTACCAATCACTCACAAAATTCATCCAGGTTTTTTAAATTGGCAAATTTTCAGAGGGCCTGAACATGCGCCTTTTTTAAGGGGGGGGGCCCTTGGGGACACTGCATGTTTTTTTAAACCATTAGGGGTGTAATCCCGTTCCCAATGGTTTTTTTTGTGACTGGGCCCCAGTTTCCCCTTGAGATAAATTTAACTTTTTCCCGCCAGAAATTTTTAGAATTATCCCCAAATTTTTCCCCTGATCAAGGATCCCCCACAAGGGAGTTTTTGCATGGAGCCCCAGATCGATGGCGTTTAAACAGTAAATTTTGTTTTTTTCCCTTTTTCTTACTATTGCTATTTTTTTAGGGGTTAGAGTTCACTGTTTTAATTAAATTTTGGGGGAACAGGGTCTTTTAAAAAGGTGACTATTTTAAGACAGCTGTTTTTAATGCGGGTAACGAGTTGATTAGGAGATCAAACTGGCTGTAGGAGCCAAAACCTCTTAGGCGAGCCCCCCGCGGTTTAAAAGCCGGCGTGATTGGGGGGAGGATTTCGCCCCAATTACGCCAGCTGCCGTGAGGGGGGGCGGGGTGGCTGGTGCCGCGGGCCCCATAACAGGGGCATTTCCCTGGGAAAAAATTTTTCACTTGGGCGAAGTAAAAAAAAATTTT
Source organism: Phyllomedusa bahiana (assembly GCA_025379985.1). Classification (NCBI taxonomy): domain Eukaryota; kingdom Metazoa; phylum Chordata; class Amphibia; order Anura; family Hylidae; genus Phyllomedusa; species Phyllomedusa bahiana. Next base: position 44,289 of record JAODAL010004081.1, read on the forward strand.
CCCCCCCCCGGGGTAAACCTTTATGGGGGCCCACAGGCGAAAAAAATTGCATCACCAAAACCAAACCCCAAAAATACACTCCCCCGGCCACTTTTTTAAGGTAAACCTGCCCCAATGTCGTTAACCTTAATTCTAATCAGCCAATCACATGGCGGCAACTCTTTGAAATTTAGACATTAGAAAATGGTCAAGACAATCTCCGGGCATTCAAACCGGGGCATCAGAATGGGGAAAAAAAGGTATTTGAGTTCCTTTGAACGTGGAAATGGTTTTTGGGCCCAGAAGGGCGGGTTCTGGTATTTCAAAAAAACCGTTTATCTCCTGGGTTTTTAAAGCAAAACCATCTCTGGGGTTTACAGAGAAATGGTTCCGAAAAAAAAAAAAAACATCCAGTGGGGCGGAAAGTCCTGTGGGGGGAAAATTGCCTTGTTGATGCCAGGGGGTAAAAGGGAGGAATGGGCAGATTTTTTTTGGGCGCGGATAAAAAAAAAGGAAACAGTGACCAAATAGCCCCCGTTAAAACCCGGGTAGGCAAAAAAGGCATTTTCTAAAATGCACAGAAACGGCAAAACTTTGAGGCAGAGGGGCCCAAACAGCCAGAAGCCCACCCCCGGGGGCCACTTTTAAAGCTAAAAAACCGGGAAAAACTGAGGTTTCCCCATGTCACGATACTGGTGTATATGCTGGAATCCAAGGCCCCCGGGTAGGTAAAACCAGGGAGGAAAGGTGGAAAAGGGGGTAGGTCCCGGGAAAGGGGAAAGGGGTTTTTGCGTTTGGGTCAAAAAGGCAGGGGGTTTTAAGCGGGGGGCGACAGCAGGAAAAAGGGTTTTAGCGCGGGGGTTAACTGCAATAAAACAAAAACCCAAGGCGGAGGGGAATTTCCCCCAAGGGGCGAGGGGGAAACGGGAAACCAGGAGCTAAGCCCCAATACCAAGCATTGAAAAAACTTTTGAGGATTTTATTTTGGAACCGGGAAAACGGGAAAAACAGGAAAAAAGATGGAAAACCAGTTAACACACAATCCCACCTTTCTTAACTAAGGGGCAAACAAAAGGGCAAACAAAATTTAGAAAGTTCCAAGGAAAAGTTAGGATTTCCTGACATTACTCCCACCTAAAAAAAGGGGCCTCTGGACAAAACCTGCAGGGTTTTTCCCCGGGATGCCCTCTAAATGAAATTTTTTTAACATGGGGAGGAGCTTTAAGGTTACTTACGGTTCCCCCCAAATTTTTCCCTTGGGGCCCCATAACCTGCCATTTAAATTTAAGGAAATTGCAGCGGGTTCCTAAAAAATTCCCTAGAGTCCAAGATTTGCTCTAGGGAAAAAATTCTTTTGGGAACCATCTTTCTCCACTGCATCGGGAAAGGGGGGGGAAACCACGCCCCGGGGGAAAGGGTTTGGGCCCAAAAACGGGTTTTAGAAAGGACACATGAAAACACCGGATAAATTTTTTAAATTAGTTTGGGGAGTTTGAGCCGAACTGCTACGGGGACTGATTTTTCTTGTGATCTTATAGGGCCCCAAAAAACCCTTTTTCCCAGTTTTGGTAAAAGGAACTCTTTTCAAATTTCTCTTTAGAGAGCATACCTTACCCCCAAACCTTTGAAATTTTGGTTTGCTGGTTTGCGACTTTTTCTCCATCTTCTTAAATTTTTTTAAAGCCCTCTCTAGTGTTTCCTTTGGGGAGTAAAATTTTTGTTTGTAATGCCAAGATCCTTTCCGGGGCAGCTGGAATATGGGGAAAAAGCGGGGAATTTTGGGGAAAAAAATTTGGGAAATGGTACCCCAAAAATTTGCAAAAAAAAGGATTTCTGTTTGGGGGTGGCTTTTTGGGGAAATTTTTGTATGAAAATTGGGGCCAAAAGAAGCAGATAAACCCCAGTAAATCTTGAAAAATGGCAAATATAACATCGGGAAACTGTTCCGGGGTTTAAAATTGGGAACTTCAGTCTGCCCTTTAAATTTTGGGGGGAAAAGGGGGTTAACAGTTTAAAAACGATGTCGATTGCTGAACAAAAATTTCCGCCAAAATTTGGATGAAAAAAAACGGGAAAAAACCCCCACGATCCAGTTAACTTCATCGGGGGAAACACCAGAAGGCGAAACACTTTCTAAAAATTTATGAAAATCCGTTGTGTTTTTGGGGCCAGGGGGGGGGTAAACCGGGAAATTTAATAAAAATGGCAGCTTTGGTGACCCGGTAAACTACCACGAAAAATTTGTATTTTTCCCCTTGAGGTAGGTAGACCGATTGAAGTCCAGGGTTATAGAACCCCGGGGGCAAAAGGGGGGGCCCGGGCCCAAAAGGTTTTAAAACAAACCTGAGGGTGAAGAACTTGGGAAACCCTTGCATTAAAAAAGATTCACAGGATTTTTTCATATTTTCTTTACATCCTGTAGTTTAATTTGGGGCCCCCAAAAGAATCGGGAAAAAATTTTTCCCCTGCTTCTTTTGCACCCTCTGGGGACCCCAATTTTGGAATGGGGGGCAAACCCCAGAATTTTTCGGGTTCTTACTGTTTCAGGTATATAAAGCTGCTGCCCGGGGGCCCCAATCTTTTTTTTTTTCTTAACCCACCAACCTGAAAATCATCTGGTGGATGGGAAGTAAGGAGTGGGGGTCTAGGCTTCTTTTAACTCTTTGAGCAAGTCCTTTATTATAAAATTATTCCCAAAAATTTTTGGGACCCCCGGGAACAATGGTCTTAGGGGGAAATTTTGCGGGTTGGGGATCACGGAAAACTTTCTTGATAGAGCATCTCCTTGCCATTACGAGACCCGGGGCCCTGTTTTAAAATTATAAATTTGAATTGGTTGGGGAAAATACCCCAAAACAAAGCTTGACGAGGAGAAAAAACACTTGGCAGATCTAACGAATTCCAGTTTAGGGTGAACATTTTAAACTATTATTTGTTGTGAGGCCCTTTTTGGAAGATGATGTCTCCATTCCTTAAAAAATGCAAAAAATAGCTAACAGTTCTTTTTAAATTTCCCCCCATCATAATTCCCCTCAGCAGAGGATAAACGTCGGGAGTAAAAAGCCCCAAGGAAGCAATAAAACTCCCTTGGGTTTCCCCTTCTCTTTAGGGCCCGTAAGGCCCCCACAAGCACAGTCCCGAAGTGTCCACTTCCACAATGAAGGGGGAGTTAGGGGCAGGATGAAAATTTAAAACGGGGCTTTTAGTGAACTTGAACCCCTTTTGAAAAAGAAAAAGGATTCTTGTGCTTGAGGGGCCAAACAAAAGCAATTTTTTTTTTTTTTCACTGGTAATAGGGTGAAATGTTTCTGAAAATTTTTGAAGAACGTCTATAAAATTGGAAAAACCAAAGAAACGTTTTTTAAAATTTTTTTTGGTTTTTTTGGGGGGGGGCCAGTCTAAATATTGGGTTTGATCTTGCTTTGGTCCATTTTTAGACCTTTGGGGGTGAAATTACATGCCAAAAGGAAAATTTGGAAACCCCTGTCTGATGGAATTACACTTTCAATTTTGATGTAAAAAAGGGTTTTCCCAGATTCCCCGAACAATTTTACATGTCCCCTGGTGGGTTTTTTCCATCGAATTGGGGAAAATCAGGATATGTCCAGAAAGATACTATGAACTGGTCCAGAAGGGCTTGAAGATGTCGTTGACAAAAGTTGGAAGGTGGGGGGGGGATTACAAAGGGCCAAAAAAGGGATAACGCAATAAATCAAAGGGGTTTTCCCTAACGTGACCTAAAGGGAGTTTCCCCTTTATCCCCCCAGATCGATAAGGACCCCGGTTGTAAAGGGCCCCGTAATCTTAAATTTTTAAAAAATCTTTTCATGGGCGTACTCTTCCCAAAAAAGTTCAAAGGGACAGTGGTTTGAGGAAAAACCCGGGTTTTTTTATTTTGGGTTTTATTAAGTTTCTGTAATCAATGCAAGGGCTTAAGGAACCATCCTTATTTTTTACCAAAAAAATTTTGGAGCCCCCGCTGGTGAAGAGGGAAGGGGGGATGAAAACCCTTTTTTAAGGTTTTCTATATATCCTTGAGGGGGTTTTTTTTTCAGGCCCCCCAGGGGTTTTTTTTTTTTACCGAAAGGGGAGGGAAAGCCCAAAGGAAAACAAGTCTATGGGGCAACGTAAGGGCGTGTGGGGGAAGCTTGTTGGCATTCTTTTTGCTGCAAAAAAACTGCATATTCCTTGGATTCAAGGGGGGGTAGCTCCAAATTTTTTTTTGTCTTGGGAAATGGGTCTTCAGGCTTGGGTTTAGAGTGAGGGTGTTGGATGAAACATTCCCCTGCTGGGGAAAAACCTTTAAACTTTGGGTTTCCCCCGTTGATAAACCCGGGGGTTTTGTGATTGCAACCAAGGGAAGCCTAAGATGGGCAGGAAAGTGCGGCGAAATATTTTAAAAAGGAATGACAGGGGCTTCATGGTTTTCTGGGGGATAAAAGATTTCAAGTGGGGGCGGTCTCTTTTTATTTCCCCCTGGCCCTGCTCAGTGGAGACCCCTCTACAGTCTTCATTACCACGGGTGAGAAATCTCCCTTTTTGGGGTTTTAAACCCCCTGCTTTGACAAAGGAGAATCCAGAATTGCCACTTGCCCCAGAGGGCCACCTTTGGGTTTAGGTGGGGTTTCCCACTGGGGGGTTAGCCCGGAATTTTTAAAGGGGAAAGGGAAAACAATGAGGAAATCCTTTTCCTTTTCCTTTATATGAGGCCCACTGCTGAAATGGGTGGGCAATTTCTCTTTTTGATAATCATTTCTGAAGCAATTGGGTTCCCCATCCCAGGGGTCGGGGCCATGAAAAACTGCCACCAATCTCCGGGGGGCGGCTGGGGGAATTGATAGGGGGTGGTCAGAAATTTTCCCACATAAAACATAGAATTTCACGGGGCCGCTTTTTGTTTCTATTTTAAAGCTTTCACTTTTTTAATATGGAATTTTGACTTGCATAGGCTCCGCCCTTCCCCCAATCTCCCGCGAAATTTTTTCCCCCTGGGGTTCCTTGGGGAAAAGGGACAGGAAAAAGGTTTGGGGCCCCCGCTTGGTGTCATAAAAAAAAGTAGCCCAATTTTTTTCCCGTCGTCGGGTTAGAAAGTCGGGGACAATTTGAATGCAAATTTGGGTTTAAAAAAATTATCCAAACCTAAAGGGGGCCCCAGCACGGGCAAGTTCATCTTTTTAAAGTTAGCGTAAACCTTTCTTAAAAAAAAAACAAACTTCGCTGCGTTTATTCCAATCGGTGTCGATTGCCCACCTCTTTAATTCCATTGCATACTCACCCCGGGGGGTTTGCCCTGGCGCAATGCAAGGGATAGTGCTTCAGAAGTTTGCACACGATTAGGGGGCATCAAAAAATTTGGGGCTTTATGGCGTCGATGGGAAAATCTTCCAGGGGATTCAAACCCGGGGTCAAGGGGCTCAATAAGGGGGTGGCCCAGGGAAATGGGGTTTTTTGTGTTAACAGCATAATTTAAAGCATTGGCCTTAGAACCCGTCCCCCTAGGGAACTGCCCTTGGATTTGCATCAAAAAAATAAACCCACCCTTGGTTTTAAAGGAAAACCCCGGAATTTACGGGTCCCGCCCCAATCTGAAAGGCGGGAACTTAGGGCTATCCAAGGCACCGAAGTGGATTGGGCCAGAGGGTTGATTCTCCCCGGTGGGATACCGGGCGGGTTTAAAGGGCCCGCACGGGGCCCAAAGTAGCCTTGAATGGCTTGTCCATAACTTGGATATTGTGGGGATTCTTTTCCTTCATGAGCTTTGCACTTGAAACTTCAACGCCCGCATTCAGAGCGCATATTAGCCCCCGAAATTTTTCAGTTGCTTGAAGCGAGGGTTCCGGGCTCCCAGGGCCCCCCGCGGACTCCATCTATGGGGTTGAGTATCTTTTCACGATACGGTGTATACTGTTGGAAACCCAAAGGCCCCGGGGTAGGGGACAACACAGGGAGGCAGGTGGGGTACGAGGGCCCCAAAAGGAAAAGGTTGCTGCTTGGTTCAGAAGTTTCAGAGGTTAAGCGGTGGGGCGACATTTAGGGGAAAAGGTTAGGCAGGGTTTTAAATGCAATTTTAAAAGGAACAAGGCTGGACGGCAAAAATTCCCCCGGGGAGAGGACTGGAAAAGCAGGAGCTAAGCACAATTCTCAAGCAGGGAACAACTCTTGAGGAGTTTATTAGGAACGGGAAAAGGAAAAAAGGAAAAAAGAGGGGAAAACCCGTTTAGACACAATCCCCATCTTAACCAAGGGCAAACTTAAAAGGGGAAACACAGTTAGTAAGTTCCAAGGCAAAGTAAGATTCCGACACTCCCAAATTTTCCCCAAAAAAAAAACCCCATCAAAATGGGCAGTAAAAAATTGGAAAAAAAAGTTGCCCCCGGGTTTATGAGTCTCGATTTTTGCTGCGACATTCGGATGGTAGGGTCAGAATTTGGGTCAACAACATGAAAGCATGGATCCATCCTGCCTTGTATCAACGGTTCAGGCTGGTGGTTGGTGGTGTCATGGTGTGGGGAATATTTTCTTGGCACTCTTTGGGCCCCTTGGTACCAATTGAGCATCGTTGCAACACCTTGTGGAATCTATGCCACGAAGAATTGAGGCAGTTCTGAAGGCAAAAGGGGGTCCAACCCGTTACTAGCAATGTTGTACCTAATAAAGTGGCCGGTGAGTGTACATACAGCTTTACCACAATGTGCTACGTATAAAACTGCTAAATAATAGTCATACAGTTACCAAATAACACCGCTACACAAAACCAGAATCCCAAGACCACTAAGACCACATATCACCAACACACATTGACCGAATAATACCACCACACCATGACCACATATCACCAGCACATAGTGACCGAATAATACAAACTGACCATTACTGAGTATAAACCATTATACTACAACCAATATTACCGCCATACAGTGACCATACAGTGATGGATACCAGCTGTACACAGGCTCTGCAGATATATAAAAGATTACAGTAAAGTTACATCTAGTGACTCACAGGAGACGTCTCTGAAGAGATGTTCTCTTTCTCTTCTTCTTTTCCATCTGTCCCAGATGCCATGATGACTCCCGACTCTTCACTGTAAAATTTACAAAACAAATATCTTAAGACTCCTCCCTTTATCAGCACTTCTCTACCAATTCCTATCTCTATACAAATGGCCCATCTATAGCACCTCATATGGTAGCCATGTAATATGCCCCCTGTAGCCAGACAGTAGCCCCCTGTAGCCAGACAGTAGGCCCCTATACCCAGGTAGATGCCTCTGTAGCCACATAGTAGCCCCCTTAGCAAGTAGATGCCCCCTGTAGCCAGTAGATGCCCCCCCCTGGAGCCAGTAGATGCCCCCCCTGTAGCCAGTAGATGCCCACTGGCCAGTAGATGCCCCCTGTAGCCAGTAGATGCTCCCCTGTAGCCAGGTGATGCCCCCTGTAGCCAATGATGCCCCCTATCGCCAGTAGATGCCCCTAGTAGCCAGTGATGCCCCCTGTAGCCAGTGATGCCCCCTGTAGCCAGTGATGCCCCCGTAGCCAATGATGCCCCCGTAGCCAGTAGATGCCCCTGTAGCCAGTGATGCCCCTGTAGCCAGTAGATGCCCCCTGTAGCCAGTGATGCCCCCCGTGTAGCCAGGAGATGCCCCCTGTAGCCAGTAGATGCCCCCTGTAGCCAGTGATGCCCCCGTGGAGCCAGGAGATGTCCCCTGTAGCCAGTAGATGCCCCCTTGTAGCCAGTGATGCCCCCCTGTAGCCAGTGATGCCCCCTGAAGCCAGTGATGCCCCCATAGCCAGTGATGCCCCTGTAGCCAGTGATGCCCCCATGTAGCCAGTGATGCCCCCTGTAGCCAGTAGATGCCCCCTGTAGCCAGTGATGCCCCCCTGTAACCAGTGATGCCCCTGTAGCCAGTAGATTCCCCCTGTAGCCAGTAGATGTCCCCCTGTAGCCAGTAGATGCCCCCTGTAGCCAGTGATGACCCACTGTAGCCAGTGATGCCCCCTGTAGCCAGTGATGCCCCTGTAGCCAGTGATGCCCCCTGTAGCCAGTAGATGCCCCCCTGTAGCCAGTGATGCCCCCTGTAGCCAGTGAAGCCCCCCCTATAGCCAGTAGATGCCCCCCCCATGTAGCCAGTGATGCCCCTGTAGCCAGTAGATGCCCCCTGTAGCCAGTAGATGCCCCCTCCTTTAGCCAGTGATGCCCCCTGTAGCCAGTGATGCCCCCTGTAGCCAGTGATGCCCCCCTGTAGCAGGTAGATGCTCCACTGTAGCCAGTGATGACCCCTGTAGCCAGTGATGCCCCCTGTAGCCAGTGATGCCCCCTGTAGCCAGTAGATGCCCCTCTGTAGCCAGTGATGCCCCCTGTAGCCAGTGATGCCCCCCTGTAGCCAGTGATGCCCCCTGTAGCCAGTAGATGCCCCCTGTAGCCAGTAGATGTCCCCCTGTAGCCAGTAGATGCCCCCCTGTAGCCAGTAGATGCCCCACTGTAGCCAGTGATGCCCCCCTGTAGCCAGTAGATGCCCCCCGTAGCCAGTAGATGCCCCTCTGTAGCCAGTAGATGCCCCTGTAGCCAGTAGATGCCCCCCTGTAGCCAGTGATGCCCCCCTGTAGCCAGTGATGCCCCCTGTAGCCAGTAGATGCCCCCCTGTAGCCAGTGATGCCCCCCTGTAGCCAGTAGATGCCCCCTGTAGCCAGTAGATACCCCTGTAGTCAGTAGATGCCCCACCCCTGTAGCTAATTATAAAATAACAAAAAAGTACTCACCTCGGTCCGTGCGTCCCGGTCCGGAGCTGCTGAGTGGTGTAAGCGGTGTGACGTCATCACGCTGCTTACACTGTCACGCAGCTCCCAGGGATCTCCTCAGTGGCAGCCGAAAGCCGTGAATGCCGTGCGCCCCCTGCGACGCTGTGTATGTATCGGCGCTCAGAAGCAACACAGAAGCAATACAGAAGGGGTAGTCTCCGTAGAAATTTTTTGGACAAAGCCTCAAAACTCTCTGAGGGTACGATTTTTACTGGAAAAAAGAGCGCGGCTGAAATCTTAAACAGAATACCACTCTCATTGCGAGGGAGGTCAAGTCCTCACCTATTTTGGCTGTACTTAGAACGGTACAGAACGCCAGATCGTTTGAAAAACTCCGCCACGGTGGTTATAGACTCAAAGCTGCTCCAGCTTTCCCGCCTCGGTTTCCACGTGGGATGCCAAGGTACACAGAAGAATCGGGATTAAAAACTAAAAGTGGTTGCTATGGGGTCTGATTGGTTGTTATGGGTTCTGATTGGTTGAGATGGGTTCTGATTGGTTGCTGTGGGATCTGATTGGTCGCTATGAGCTCAGATTTGTTGCTCTGAGCTCTGATTGGTTGCTATGAGCCCTGATTGGTTGCCATGGGCAATAAAGACAGTCTTAATTCTAGTCAGTTGTCATACATAAGGCCCACAGTTTTTTAAATTAGTTATTCTATTAAAAAATTTATCATTCTGTTTAGTTACCTTTTTTTCTTATTTTCTTCCACCTAAAACTTAGATGCTTCTCACTGTCGCTGCATTCTCCTTATTTTCCGATCAAAAAAACATTTTTTCTATTGGGGCTTTTTTTGATTTTGTGGGTTTTGGGGCCGAGGAGTTTCAGGTTATACTCGACTGAGTTAGGTCCCATGTTGACCCAATAGGGTAAATACGTCTTGTCTATATGTTGGAGAAGCTAAGTATCTCTGGAGGTATCATCGGGTCTTGGCTTTTTCCAAAAAAATTGAGTATATCCACTGTAAAAAAAACTAACCACCACCCCCAAAAATTTTTTTTTGCAACCCTTTTTAAATTGGGATATAAAGGGAAAAAACTTTATAAGGATATTTTACTGGGAAAAAGAATCCTCATAAATTTTTCCCAAGGTTTTCCCCCCAAAAAACCCCTGAGCATTTTTTTTTTTTTTTTTTTTTTTCGGCATATTACCTCCCCCATAGTTCTCCCTTTTTTTGCCTACTGGCCCAACCCCACTTGGTTTTTCCAAACTTCCCTTTAAAGCTCTCCTTGGACCAACATGAGACTAATGAGACCCTCCTTGCCCTTCGAATTGGATCTAATTCTTTTTTTTTTTAAGAAGGGAAAGTTTAGTTAGAGGATGACCCCCTGGGGAGGAAGAACTAACTTTCTCCTCCTATATGATTTTAAAAAAGAAATAAATTTTGCAGTCGGGTCTGGCCCCATAGTAACCCCCTTGGTGCCCCTCACTATAATGGCGCTCTCATGTGCATGGCCTCAGGGGGGAAAATTTAAACCAAATGGAGATACCTAATACATTTGGGTCTATTTGGTACCCCACCTTTATAGTTTTGGGTTTCTAATTAAAAGTAATATGGTTGTAAAAATTAAAGACCATATTTTGGGGCCAAAAAAAACCCCCATGGCAGTTAGTTTGGCTGGTGCACGGGGACAAAAGCAGAGGAACCCCCCAAGAGAGACCTACTGCTGCTTTTTAACCTCATGTGCATCCTCAGAAGAGGCAGCAATATGGAAAAAAGAGATGAAATTAAAAACCCAAAAGGGGGCGGGAAAGCAAGAGGCGTTTATAGTATGTACTATACCAGTGGGCCTCCAGAATCAACTCCACAGGTGGTGCCCTAGAAAAAAACCCCAAACTGGGGGGTTTTTGGGAAACCCCAGTCCAAAATATGAGAGACAATTCCCCAAAATTTCCCAATTTTCCACCACACAGTGATCCTTTTCACTGCCAAAATAAAATTAAAATACACTGCCCTAAAAAAAAACAGTACTGAAAAAAAAAACGGGCCTTAGATTGCTCAAATAAAAAACCCCAAATTAAACAAAGCTTTTCGATTTTAAAATAATACCCCCTTTATATTTAAATATTTAGATCCAGGGTGGTCAAAAACCTCAGGTGCCGGGTTTCCCCTTTTGTTTTCTTCAAAAAGGGTTATGGGTTGCCTAAAAAAAGATTTCCCCAAATTTTTTTTTTTTTTTTTTCCCCAGCATGGAATATGTATGTCTATATAGGCAGGTTTCACATAGCCAGAGGTGGGGGGAGTGCAAAAAAACCCCATTATATCCAAAGGTGGTTTTGGAAGTCCCTTAGATGTGTGTGGAGAAAGCTACACATTACCAGGCAAAAATCTTATAGTATTTTTCAATTTATGTGGGGTTTCCATAGGGGGCCTTAAATTGGTCCTTCATTCACCCGAAAGGGGACAGTCCCAAGGGCCCTGCTAAAATTGCATTTACATAATTTTGGATACAACCTGAATGGGTTTATTCAGAAAACAGTATGTTTCAATTTATTTACAAATAGCTGTAAGTTGGGATCCAAGGGAAAACAACAACAGGTGGACTTTCCCAAAAATAAAAATCCAATGGTGGGGCCCCCCAGAATCAAAATCCATGGTTGGCCCCAAAAAAAATTCCCCAAATCCAAAAACTGGTGGCTCCAAGAATCGCTCCCCTGGGGACTCTTGAAAAAAAACTCCATGGTGGACTCTAGAATCTACTCCAAAGGTGAACCCCCAAAAATCAACTCCCCCTGGTAGGGAAAACCCCCAATTTAACTCCACTGGGGGGTTCCCATTAGTAAATCCAAAGGTGGGGCCCCAGAATAAAACCACTTTGTTTCCCCCGAATTAAAATTCACTTGGGGGGGTCCCAGGAACCCGTCCCAAAATAGGGGGTTAAGGGGAAAATTTTAAAATTCTTCCAAAAGTTTTTGTACCTTTTAAAAACAAAAAATAACCCTATAATGCAATTAAAGGGCCCAAGTAGCAGTAAATGGGAAAAAATTCAGGGATAACACAAGTAACCATTCAAACTCATAGTTAGTCCCATAGGATGTCTTATTTTACCCCTTACAATTTAATTTTTTATATCCTGGGTGGTCTCAATCTTCGGTGCCAGATTTTTCCTTTAATCCCCCCTTAAAACTTTGGGGGTATCCAGGGTTTCCTTTTAAAAACCCGCCCTAGATTATTTTCAGCATGGAATATTTTAAGGGCCATTAAAAGGCAGGTTTGAGCGGGGTAAATGGTGGGGGAGAGATTAAACCACTTCAAAGGAAAAAAAGGTTTTGGAAGCCCCTTAGATGTGAGTGGAAAAAGCCACAGATAACCAGGACAATTATCTTAATTTTCCCCTTCAAAATATGGTCCTTACTTTTGGGGTTATTGGCCCTTCATTGAAACCCCGGGAAGTGGGGCAGTATTTTGAGGGCCCAAAATTTCATGACATTTACATACGGTAATTATGGATACAACCTTAATTTGGGGGTTTAAAAAATTTAGAAAAAAACCCCCCCCAAAATTTTTCGGGGGCCGGGGGTTGGGGGCCAACCATGAACTAAGAATAGAAAAAAGTTGTTTTTAAAGTTTTTCCAGCAGATTTTCTAACAAATCAAACACAGATGTAACGCACAATAAAATCTGCCTGACCGTAACAGCGCTACCTGCTATCAGACCTACAGGTGTTTAGGAAGCTGAGATATAGGGTGTTGTTGGACAGGGTTGACACAAGATAGCTGATGGTTCCCAGTGATTCCCTTCTCCTATAAGCCTTGAGACCAACATTTCGTCAAGGAAAAATTAAAAACCTGAAAAATAAGCAAAAAACCCCCCCAAAATGAAGCCCTGGCCAAAACAGCTCCCCCCCATCCAGGGTTCCTTAAAACTCCCCAAAAAGTGCACTCACAAATTTTGGTACTATGTGAAAACCTGAAAGAAAAAGCTGTTTGTGAGGTGAAATGGTGCCATAAAAAGGGCACTTTTTCCTAATGCCCCCTTTCCCCACACTGAAGGAAACCCCTATTAAAGGGGGCCCGGAAATTGCTGGGACGCCATCGGAGAGCCCGGGGTGAAAACCCAGGGCGGCCTTTTAAGGGGGTTTTTGAAAGAAAAAATTTTTGCAAACTTTTCCCCTTTTCACAAATTGGTCAAAACAAAAAGATTTGGGAAAGGGGTCGGCTGGTGTTAAAAAAACAATGAAGGGTTTTTTTTTCTTCCCCTGAGACTTCCAGAATGTTTTATTGGGTGAAAAAAAAATAAGAGAAATCATTTTACTATAGTGCAAAAGAGGGACGTACAGGGGGGGGTAAATTTTTAAAAAACAAAACCCTATAAGTGGGGACCTAAGTGAATTAATTATGGTGAGTAATCTGTAGACAACAGAAGTTAAAGGTATCCCACAATTTTAAAACGGGGGGGGTGTGGGGGGTGGGGGGGGGGGGGGGGGCATTTCTTCTGCAAAAGAATTTTTTTATTCTTTTAATTTCCCCCAAAAGAATTAAAAACGTGCAAATATTTTTTAGTGTTGTGTATACACCTCCTATTCAAAAAAATGGATTTTTTTCATTTAGATAGAATCCTTTCAAAAAAATCTGTAGGTTACAAGAAAGGGGCAGCAATGCAGGATAAAATTTTCATGAAAAGTTATTTGCGGGTTTTAATTAAAAGGTGCTTAGGTGGGATTGGAACTGTATATACAAATCGGATGGAGCTACATGCAAAGATGGTGGCTATTTCATTAGTCACAATGGAGAAAGATATGGTTTCAAAATGTATATAGTCTCTAAGACGTTCTGCTTCTGCTATGTTATTGGTTCCTAGATAGACACAGGATAGAAGATGGAAAGTCCAATCCAAATGGTGTCCCGAATAGGAGAGTAATAGGAGTAATAGGGGGAGATATAGGAGAGGTTATATGGAGTAATAGGAGGAGAGGAGAGGGAAGATGATTGGGGAGAAGAGGTTATATGGGTGTAATAGGAGGGATGAGTATAGGGGAGGTTTTATAAGAGTAATAGGGGGGAGATATAGGGGAGGTTATATGGGAGGTAATAGGAGCGAGATATAGGGTCGTGCATCTTTATGAAGTAAATAAGGAGGAGATATATGGACGTTGAGGTTTTATGGAGAGTAAATAGGAGGAGATATGGGAGGTATATGGAGTTAATGAGGAGGATTATAGGGAGGTTATATGGGAGTAATAGGGATATAGGGTGAGGTTATATGGAGTTAATAGGAGGAGATATTAGGGGGAGGTTATATGGCAGTAATTGGGAGGAGATATCGGAGAAGTTATCATGGCAGTAAGTATTGGAGAGGGAGGATATAGGGAAGATTACTTTGGAGTTATGGAGGGAGAATATAGGGAAGAGAGGTTTTATGGGTGTATTAGGCGTATAGGGGAGGTTATATGGGGGAGTATTTGGAGGTGATTTAGGGCTGTGGATATGGAGTAATGCGAAGGAGATATAGGACGAGGTTATATGGAACGAGTAATAGGGAGGCGAATATAGGATGAGGTTATTTGGTAGTTAATAGGGAGGATAATAATGGGGAGATTTTATGGAGTAAATAGGAGATTATTGGATGGAGGTTATATGGGAGTAATTGGAGAGGAGGAATAGGAGAGGTTATATGGAGTAGTAGGAGGAGATATAGGGGAGGTTTTTTTTTTATTTTTTTTTATATGAAGTAATAGGGGGAGATATAGGAAGGTTTATATGACAGTTATACGGAGGAGATATTGGAGAGGTTATTGGGAGTAATAGGAGGAGATTTAGGCAGAGGTTATATGGATAAATAGGTGGAGATTACTAGGGGAGGTTATAATGGAGTAATAGGAGAAATTAGGAGAGGTTATATGGATGTATTTGGAGGGATATCAGGAGAGGTTATATGGTGGAAATTGGAGGGAGATTATAGGGGAGGTTTATGGAGTAATGAGGGGGCGTGAAATAGGGAAGGTTATATGGAGTAATAGGAGGAGGTATAGGGGAGGTTATATGGAGTAATAGGGGAGATTAGGTAGAGGTTATATGGACGATTAGGAGGAGATATAGGAGAGGTTTATTGTAGAGAGGTTAGGAGGGATTTAGGAGAGGTATATATGGAGAGGAATAGGGAAGGAAGATATAGGAAGAAGGTTTATAAGGAGTAATAGAAGGAGATATAAGGAGAGGTTATATGGAGTAATAGGAGGAGATATCAGGATCGAGGTCTATCTGGAGTATAGATGAGGAGATATAGGAGAAGATTATATGGAAAGTAATTGGATGAGAGAATATAGGGGAGAGGTTATATGGAGTATTAGGAGATATTGGGGAAGGGGTTATATGGAGTAATAATAGGAGGAGTATTTTAGGGGAGAGGTTTATTATGGAGTAATTGGAGATTATAGTGGGAGGTTATATGGAGGAATTGGAGGAGATATAGGAGAGGTTATATGGAGGAATTGGAGGAGATAGAGGGAGGTTATATGGAGGAATAGGAGGAGATATAGGAGAGGTTATAGGAGTAGTAATAGAAGGAGTTATAGAGGGTTATATGCAGTTAATAGGTGGAGGATATAGGAGAGGTTATATGGAGTATTAGGTAGGAGTTATAGGAGAGGTTATATGGCGTAAAGTAATAGGAGGGAATATAGGCAAAGGTTATAGGAGGAATAGGGAGGAGATATAGGGGAGGTTATATGGAGGAATAGGAGGAGATATAGGAGAGGTTATATGGAGTAATAGGTATGGAAGAGTTTAGGACGATTCAACTGACTTCAGAGGTCTATATGGAGTAATAGGAGGAAAAATTGGGTAGGTTATATGGTAGTCAGTATAGGAGGAGATATAGGGGAGGTTATTATGGAGTAATGTTAGGGGATATAGGAGAGGTTTATGGAGTAATAGGAGCAGATATAGGAGGAGGTTATATGGAGTAATAGGGAGGAGATATAAGGGGAGGTTATATGGTATTAATAAGAGGAGATATAGCAGAGGTTATTGGCAGTAATAGGGGAGATATAGGGGAGGTTTATTGAGTAATAGGAGGATTATATAGGGAGGTTATAGGAGTAAATAGGAGGAGGATATTGGGTGAGGTTATATGGAGTATTAGGAGGAGACTTATTAGGAGAGGTTATATGGAAATGTAACTAGGAGGAATATATAGGGGAGGTTTATATGGCGTAGAAATAGATGGAAGTATATATAGGGAGGTTATATGGAGTAATAGGCGATACTCTATAGGGTGATGGTTATATGGAGTATAGGAGGAGATATAGGGGACGGTTAGATGGGAGTAAATAGGAGGAGAATATCGCAGTTGAGAGGTTATATCGGAGTAGAGTAGTAATTAGGTGGAGATAAATTTTAGGGTGAGGTTTTATGGAGTATTTGGAGGAGATATAGGGAGGTATATGGAGTAATAGGCGATATAGGCGGAAGGTTATATGGAGTTAATAGGAGGTGATATAGGGCCAGGGGTATATTGGGAGTTAGTATTAGGAGGTGATAGGAGATATAGGAGAGGTTATATGGAGTTAATAGGAGGCGATAATATAGGAGAGGTTTATTGGAGTAATAGGAGGAACTTTATAGGGGAGATTTTATGGTGTATTAGGAGATATAGGACGTGAGGTTTTATATGGGAGTATTGGAGGAGATATAGGATAGGTTATATTGAGTAATAGGAGGAGATATTGGGGAGGTTATATGGAGTAATAGGAGGGAAGATATAGGGAAGGTTATATGAAGTAATTGGCAAGGGAGACATATAGGAGAGGTTTTATGGAGTCGTAATATGGAGGAGATTTAGGGCAAGAGGTTATATGGAATACTAGGAGGCAGATATTAGGGGAGGTTATATGGAGTAATAGGAGGAAGATATAGGGATTGTGGTTCATATGGAGTATAGGAGGAGATATAGGGAGAAGGTTATGGAGGATAGGAGGAAGATATAGGGCGAGGGTTATATGGCAGTAATAGGGGCGGAGAATTTGGGATGGTTATATGAAGTCAATAGGAGGAGATCATTGGGAAGAGGTTATAGGGTTAGTAATTGGAGGAGATATAGAGAGGTTTGATGGAGGAATTGGAGGGAGATAGATATACGGAGAGGTTAATATGGAAGGAATTGGAGGAGATATAAGGATTGAGTGTTTATATGGAGGAATAGGAAGGCGAAGATATAGGAAGAGGTTAGTTAAGGGGTGTAATAGACAGGAGATATAGGGGAGGTTATATGGTGTAATAGGGAGGATGATATAGGAGAGGTTATTATGGTACGTATAGTAGAGTAATCCAGGAGGAGATATAAGGGAGAGATTATATGGAGTAATAGGAGGTGAAGATCTAGGGAAGAGGTTATATTGGAGTAATAGGAGATTTGGGAGAGGTTATATGGCAGTAATAGGAGGAGATATAGGAGGGGTATATGGAGTAATAGGAGATTTAGGATGAGGTTATATAGGAGGAAATTGGAGGAGATATAGGAGAGGGTTATCATGGATCGGGATTTGATGTAGGAGATATAGGGAGGTTGTATGGATGGAATAGGAGGAGATATAGGGAGAGGCGTATATGGAGTAATAGAAGGAGATATAGAGGTTATATGAGTATTAGGAGGGAGATATAGGATAGAGGTTATATGGAGTAATAGTAGGAGGAGATGTAGGGCGAGGTGTATATGGAGTAATAGGAGTTGGAGGGATATAGGAATTTGTTAGAATGGGACAGGAATTGGAGGAGAGATATAGGAGAGGTTATATGGAGTATAGGAGGGAGATTATAGCGTAGGTTATATGGAGTAATTAGGATGAATATAGGTGAGGGTTATTTGGGGGAGTAATAGGATGGAAATTTAGGAGAGGTTATAGGGAGTAATAGGAGGAGATATAGGAGGGGAGGTTTATGGAGTTAATTGGAAAGGGGTATATAGGAGACGGTGTATATGGATAGTAATAGGCAGCAGATATAGGAGGAGGGTATATGGAGTAATAGGAGGAGATATAGGGGTGGTTATTTGGAGTAATAAGAGGATGATTTAGGAGAGGTTATATGGTTAGTTATAGGAGGAGATTGAGGGACGGTCTATATAGAGTAATAGGACGGATTATCACTAGGGGTTGGTTATATGGAGTTATTAGGAGGAGATCTAGGGAGAGGGTATATGGTGTAATAGGCGGGAGATTTAGGAGAGGTTATATGGAGGTAATAGGAGGGATATAGGGAGGTTTAATGGTGTAATAGGAGGATATATTGGGATGAGGATTTATGGAGTAATAGGAGGAAGATATAGGGGGAGGTTATATGGATAGTAATAGGAGGAGTATAGGAGAGGTTCTATTGGAGTAATAGTCGAGGAGATATTGGAATGAGGTTATTTGGAGGATATTTGGAGGAGATTTGTGGGGGGAGATTATATGGAGGAATAGGAGGAGACATAGGGGGACGTATATATGGAGTTAAGTAATAAGAGCGAGATATAGGGGAAGTTTTATGGATCTAATTGGAAGAGTTAGAGGTGAGGGTATATGGAGTAATAGGAATGACGATATAGGGAGGTTATATGTGTAGAATAGGAGCGAGATATAAAGGGTGATGGTTATATGGAGGAATAGGAGGAGATATAGGGAGAGGTTATATGGAGTAATAGGAGATATAGGGAGGTTATAGGTAGTCATAGGAGGAGATATAGGAGAAGTCATGTGAGTGTAACAGATTATTATGTGGGATAGTAAGAGGTGTCTTACTTGGAGTTAGATAAAGTTATATCGAGTATATAGATGAGGATATCAGGTTTATGGAATAAGGAATGTGAGGGGTGTAGATACTAAATTAATCAATCAGGACTTATCTACTTGTTACAGGATATGTTCTACATGCTGTGGTTTCCTTTTCTCAAGATCTTATGAGATCCCAGGCAGAGCGGCGAGCAGTACTTGGCAGATGTTTATATTTTTCTAGCATCCCGAGTTCCCAGCATGGTTTCACTTCAATAATCGTGCACTCCCCACATGGAGCTCATCTTATTTACTGTGGCGTCGTCTCGCAGTTCATTGAATCATATCAGACCTCTGTGCAGAGGAGGATTCGGACGGCAACTTCTCACTTCTTATAAAGAGCTCCAGGCCTCTTCTTATTAGCAGAAAAGGAGAAAACATGACGCTAATACTTCTCTCTACAAAGCTTCCTCAATGGATTTGGTATTATAATAATGTCATACAATGAGTTTATTAGTTATGAATGCTATATTTTGGAGATAGGACATTGATCCAGGGATTTATTCTGATTTGGAGTAAGGGTAGAATTTTTGCTCTATTACAGGGCAATTGGCATCTGTGTTATAGGCGTTTTTGCCTTCTTCTGGATTAACACTATAGGGTTAGAGATTGGACTTGGTGGATCAGGACCACACTTTAGTTGCCTGTTTAGGTTGTTTTTGATGTTTGTGGGTCCTTCTTTATTAGTGACAGGAAACATGCACTATACAACCATAGAAGACCCCACCTCAGTTTGTATGGTACCACGGGGCACATTTGCTATGGCAATTTTTTGCAAAGTACTGGCATACATTCCTTACACCACATTTTCGACGAGTTTTAGACACTTTTGTCACATGTTGACAAAGGGGTGTGTGACTTCACAGAAAGGGGCGGGACTCCACAAGAAGGGGCGGGGTTTAGAAAACTGAACAATGTGCAAAAAATGTTGGCACAACATAAGCCAACTAATAAGTGGTATAAGGTTAGACAAAAGTACAAGATGAGCCATTTTCATAAATGTAGTGCATTGTTAGACTGTCTAGTCCAGACCTTTACAAAATACCGCCCACCAAAGGATTTCAGGCAGCCCACAATGGTCCGTAAAGGGGCATTGCCTAGGCAAAAACTGCCCTCAAAGTGGGCAGCTCACTCCTGTTTGGGGGATAGTCTGGGGGGACAGGGCCAGGCTTTATCCTGTAAAAACCACCCCCAAAGGACAGTTGCCTGGGTCAAGGGCCATAACCACTAGGGCAGGCGTTCTCAAACTGCGGGCCCTCCGCTGTTGGGGGAAAACATACAAATCCCATCATGCATTTAGGTTAAACTATATCAGTAGGGAATCACAGTGGTTCGAGTTGTAGTTTTCCCAACAGCCGCTGACAGTAGGGCCGCTGTTTCGTGGACGACTTGCATTGGGGGATTCCAGGTGGTGAATGTGTGTGGGTCAGGGCTGTTTATTTAACTATTTGTGTGTTCTTAGGCCGTGTAAGCAATTAAAAACCAAGGTGGGGCAGGAAGCCAATGGCCAATTAGTCTTGTAGGCCGCAGGCTGCTTACAAGACGTCATAAGGGTATCCTAATGTAGGTGGAGTTACATAAAGTTACATATAGTTATATAGTTATACATAGCTACATATATTGAGTGAACTCAGGGACTCTGTAATATATTGAAGCTCTTTTTGTTCATATTGAAAATGCCTTGTCATGGTGACAGTGCAAGGATTATTAAAGGGGATTTCTCACCACACTGTTTCACTGAGTTTTTGCATTTTTGCACTGAGTTTGCCTCCTCTGTAAGTGGTTCTATAGCAGTGATTAGCATATTCAGTTCTAGTGTGCCATTACTCTGACAGTGCAGCAGATTTTCTCTACCAAGATTACAGTCATGTTTTTCAGTCCTTACAACACATGTACATTTTGTTTAGTGAAGCTAATCTTGTTAGATATAAGTAATTTGCTTCTGTCTCAGTCCGTCCATGGGGTGACATCACTCCTTGCTTTCAGCTAATCAGATTACAGATGTAATCTCTCTGCTCTCAGCCAATCAGATAAAAACTGTACCGACCCTGCTCTCCAGCCAATATGATAACAGTCGCCCATGCTCTCAGCCATCTCAGATAAAACAGAATGCCCCCAGTCCTCCAGCCAAATCAGATAACAGACGTCCACGCTCTTCAGCCAATCACCAGATAACAGATGTCCCCGCTCTCAGCCAATCAGATAACAGACGTCCCAGCTCTCAGCCAATCAGATAACAGACGTCCCCGCTCTCATCTATAATCAGAGAACAGACGTCCCCCCGCTCTCAGCCCAATCAGGATAACAGACGTCCCCGCTCTACAGCCAATCAGATCTGATAACAGAACGTCACGCTCTCAAGCAATCAGATAAGCAGACGACCCCGCTCTCAGCCAATCAGATAACAGACGTCCCTGCTCTCTGGCAAATTAGTATAAACAAACGTCCCTCAGTTGGTATGCGCTATCCATAGAAACTTGTGTGTGCTTTTAGAGTATATACAAAAAGGCTCTTATCTTATGACTAAAATAAAATCTATTGACCAATGTATTTAGAAAAAGTCTTCATGTCAATGTTCTTTATGTGGAAAGCTAATCTTTGCAGTGTGAAAACCCATTTAAAGGTAATTTGTCTGCACAGCTCTAAGTAGGAGTGGTTACCTAGGAGACAAAGTTGGGACCAGAGTATATATTACAATTAAGGTTCTAGGGTGTTATGCTATCAACAGAAGGGATACAAGAATGGGCCTATGCTTGCTAGGGACCAGCTTCTTTATCTTCACCTCCTAGACACACAGCTAAGGGAATGCAACTAAAGAAACACACAAAATTATGTGCATGAGGCAAAGCCTTCCCTAGACAGACCTCATGGCAGTTGGTCTAGCAAGCTTCAAGCCTGGTCCACACAAGCACTTAGATAATAATAAGATTTCAGATCACATGGGGTAAAATGAAGTTCCTTGTTGACAAAGCATGGAACTTTTTTGGACTTTTATGTTTTAGGCTCGGCTACTATTTTGTCGTGGGTTGTGATTACTGAGAAGAAAAAGCAACTATGTGAAAGTTTAGCCCTGTGTGTTTATGATCTCACTTGGAGTAAAATAAGAAAAGAGTTGTTAATTTGATCCTGATTCTTGCCTGCTATTCTGCACTTTACACCAAGACACCTTCATCACCATCAGGGCAGTTGAGGTTTACATCTCCAGAGTGTGTTCCAGGGGAAACTCAGAAGAAATACCACCTACCCCTATACGGGCAGACCTACTCTCCACTTTAATGTTCCCGTGAGAGCCACCCGTGACAACTATAACTCCCGTCCTCTCTTTTGACACCTCTGAGTCCTTACATTTGGGTATGGCTTGAGGCATGGCCTTGTGTAATAACATGTATTTGGGTAGGACTCATTGCACTACTATGCCTGTGGGCCTATAATGCTGTTAAGACGGCTCTGTTCTGGGACCGTTCCCAGGCGGACTGTTGGTGTTCCTGTCTGCTTCAGGGCAGAATAGGGAGGGTCCCCAGAGCGGTCACTCTGGCTCCTAAATCACTGCCTTTGTTGTGAAGGTCTACAACAAGTTTTAGTGAGTAATGAAAATCGAGTTATTTGGCCCATTTGGTAGTTTTTTGCTTTTTCTAAATTCTTCTTTACAGTCCCTCAGGTTCAGTATCAGCACCAGGGAATCTTGAGCAGAAACAAGGCCCCGCTAGGTTGAGGATGCCCATTATGATCTGGTTAAGGAATTCCTTACGTGGGTTGGATATGCTGCCAATTTTTTTTAATGCAGACTCGCGAATGGAAAATCCTCAGTATATAATAGTATAAACAAATTGAATGAGATTTAGGAACCCTCATTTATCATCCGTGGAAAAACTCTGCAATAAACTGACCAGCGGTGCCCATTTTAAATCTTCAGCATATTCATTTATGTTGCAAATATTCTGTGGATTTGTTGAATTTTATAATTAAAAAAAAAATTAAAAAAAAAAAAAAAAAATATGGTATAACAAATTCAAAACAGCAGACCCTCTCTCCAAAACTTTATGAGAGTGCAAGCGGGTTGGACATTCAGGCCTAGCTCCAACCACACCCAAAACATGACATCACACCAAGACACGCCTCTAATCACGCCCCCACACATATACATGCCAACTTTTTAGACGGGCAAAAAGGGAGACATTTTCAGGATTGCTTTTTATCCGATGATAAAATATTATGTAATATATTATGTAATATACAGTGAGGAAGCAATCAGATACTTTTTACAGCAAGATTGTCAGTTTATTGACGCAAATCTGTTTTCAAAATAAAAAAAGAGGGACATTTATAGAGCTAAGAGGGACAGAGGGACAAGGGTCAAAAATAGGGACTGTCCCTCCAAAATAGGGACAGTTGGGAGGTATGCAACAGATCTGCAATGAAATGTGATTACTGCAGAGATTTTGCTCTAAAAGGATTGCAGACCTTCAACAAAATATGCAACTTTAGATTTTTTAACACATTAAGGTCGACATGTATTTACGGGACAGTTCTAGTTTTGTGGCGTATCTTGCAGCAAAAAGCCTTGTTCTATAGATGTATGCATGATCGTAGGCCGAACCATGCACCAGGCACGGCACTTTGGAATGTGCCAAAGATATGAGACAAAGCTATGAGACAAACATATGCTATGCAAGGCATAGCACACGCCAGGTTTATGAACCCACATACGACAGGTTTATACATAGGGCCATATGTATGAAAACTGTCTAGGTCTAAGACTGTCTTTGCTGTGCATAGCAACCAATTAGAGTGCCCCCTCTCATTTCATATAGTGCTCTGGAAAAATTAAAGGGGCGCTCTGATTGGTTGTTATGGGCTCTGATTGATTACTAAGGGCAACAAAGTGAGTTTTAGACCTAGACAGTTTTATACATGTGGCCCATACTATTGCATTTTACAGAACTCTATTTTCGATTTTTAAAGTTAGAAAATTCTCATTAAAAAATCTGCAGTGACAAATATGCAATTAACTTGCACAGTCGAAATAATGACCATACCCCTTTTTAAAACCCAATATTAAAGGACAAAGGTGTTTACTGGTCTTGATATCCGTCGCAAAAAATTTTCCCCCCTTTTACAGTACCTGTATATCGATGAAAACCATTTCCCAAAATACAGTATTGAAAAGTTTTACAGCCATTATAGTTGAAGACAAATTTTGTTTTCAAAATTGTCCCAAATTGTGTACTTATTATTATAATATAGCTTTATGCAGAGATTTAAGTCCCATGCTTCACTTCACAGTGTTACATTATAAAATTATTGCCACCTGCACCCCCACAATGGCCTTGGGAGCTTACTGAAGATGACAAAAAAGAAAAAAGGAGCTTTAAAAAGAAAAAATTTGGTGTGAAAATAAGCTTTCCCTTGTGGTGGCTGCTGCAAGCCAGAATGGCATCACTCCACTCTGTGGAAAAAAATGAAAAAAATAAATTAAAAATTGAACTTTAAAAACCAAAGTCTGCCCTTTTTAAAAATATAGTTTTAAAATAAATAGCACACAATTTTGGACCGTTTAATAAAGGTGGAGCCATTTCTGGGCCCAAATGGGAAAATTTAGAGCCATAAAATAGGAAAAAGACCCTATACCCCCATTACAAAAAAAGGGTTATTTTACTTGTTGTTGGGAAACGGTACTCCCCCTCCAAACCCTTTTTTTAAATTTTCTTGGGACGTACTGTTCAGCCTATTTCCCCAAAAGGGGGGGGGTTGGTTAATTAAAAACTTTTCCCGCTGCATTGCGCCGCGAAGAAGGGCCGCATTCACTCCCGGGCAACAACCTTTTATTGTACGCGGGGGGGGACGAGGTTAAATCCAAAGTTCTCTAGGACAAGGATTACCGAAAATTGCGTCCCTTTTTCGCCCGTTTTAGGTAAAAACCCCAAAAAGGAAAAATTAGCCGGAAAATTTTGCCTATTTAGGGGAAAAACCCCACCCCCCCCGGGCCCGGGGGAAAAAAAAAACCAAAACGGCCGGGCAAAAAAGGGCCCGTTGGCTCCAAAAAAAAAGGGGGGGGGGGGCCCGGGGGGCCTCCCGGCCAACCCCAAAGGCCCCCCAAAAATTTTGAAAAAATTTTTTTTGGCCTCCCGGTACAGTTGTAACTTTTTTTTTTTTCAATGACGGTTTATGAGGCCTGTTTTATTTGAGAAAGTTTGTACTTTATGGGGGAATGCTTAAATTCGCTTAAAAAAATTTAGAATTTTTATTTTTTTTTAATTTTTTTTACCCATTCCATTTTACACTTAAAAACTTTTAGATTTAAATTTTACAGGGTTTTACGGGGGTGTGGATCCCAAATGTGTAGGGTTTTTTTGTGTGTGTAATGTATGCACAATAAATTTTTTTTTACATATTTTTTTTTTTTTTTATTATTTATTTTTTTTTATTTTTTTTTTACTCTACTCTCTTTTTTTTTTTTACTTTTTTTTTTAAATCCCCCGAAAGGGAGGAAATGTTTTACAATTCTTTTTTTTTTTTTTTTTTTTTTTTTTTTCACTTAGAAAATGTTTTTAGCATATTCATATATGCTAATACATTTTTAATCTGTGTCACTTTGACACAGGAAAGTGATCAGGACACCACACAGTATGTCTGGTCATGGTTTTGTACACAGACAGCTCTGGGGCCACTCAGGTCCCCAGGGCTGACTTTTGCAGCCGTTCCCCGGGCTCTGTCGGTTCACCGGTGTTCCGATCACCTGACAGAGCAGGGAAACCCCTTGATTGCGCTGCGGTGACGCACCGCCGCAATCAAAGGGTTAAAGCCCCGGGGAGCAGAGGTTTCCTCCACTCCCCGGTGCTCGCAGGGGATGCTCTGGGATCAGGGCTGTGTAGTACAGCCCCGATCTCAGCGCTGCTGCGGGACCAGACGCCGCAAACTCCAGTGTCTGCAGCGACGTCTTTTGACGAACGACCCGCATCAGCCGACGTCTATAGTTGGCGGGCGGTCGTTAAGGAGTTAAAGGGCTTGTGATACCACCCCTTAAAGAGGACCTGTGACTTCTCCTGACAGGTCTGTGTTAGTAAATCCTTGTATTCCCTGTAAAATACCAATCCTGGAGCCTCTTCTCTTCTATCTCTGTGGTGTTCTGTTCCTCTGTTATTCCTCCTAGAAATTTATTATTGAATCTGTCAGATGGGTGTGACCATTCTCAGTTCTCCATTGTCCTTGCACAAACTGACTCTGTCAGCACTGATTGGACAATGTCATAGGGGCCATTCACACGGCTTATTTCGGGCACGTATTCCAGCCATACTGCGCGCCGTACTGCGCTGCAGTATGGCTGAAATCCGTGCCAGGCATTACGGTAATCCACAGTTCTCTTAGAAACATTACCCCCGGGGGGATACGCGCCAAAGATAATGAAATGTCTAAGGGGGCCCGGGCGAGCACCCTCCCCCCACCCCCCCCTTACTCAACCCGAAAGGGGCGGGGGGAAATCCTTTCCCGAAATTACGGCTTGAAAAAGGGGTGGGAAACCCCGCCATTTTGGGTGCAGGGAAAACCCAAAGGGGTAACCCCCAATTGCCCAGATTGGTGATGCTTTTTAAGGAGGAGTAACAGGGGAACCACACCACATGGAAAGATGGTCCAAAATTTTTATTTTGTGGGGAATACTAGTTTTTCCCAAAAAACTTTACAGCAAAACCGGGCTTTTATAGCGGGCCACAAACAGATCTGAAATGTTTTCCGCATAGTTTTTGGTATACACAATTCCGCAGGTTTCGGCAGGAGATTTTGATCTTTTATCCGTTTTCCCAGAAATCTGCACAACATGGCCCTTCAGATACAATGGCAGCTTTACTTTAGGTGGTAGTGAGACGTACATTTCCTGTATACAGATTCATGTAAAATCCCCCTATTTCCTTTTCCTGAGTAAAACCCATGCTCAATACTTAAAACAGCCGAAATTTAAAGGACTAAGCATGCGGCGTGTGTTTATATTGGATCCTCTGCCCCATAAAAAACCTTTCAAAATTAACCATATTGTTGTAAAAAAGTAACCCACGGGGTTTAAAAAATTAATTCTAAAAATATCCTTAAACCCGGGTTTGCGGGATTCCCTGCTGACTGTACCCTCAGACCCGGGGGCTTTTTTTAATTTTTTTACGGGGGAAAGACCCGGAACGCCCCTTTGCAGAGTGCTTTTCCAGGCTAGAAAGGGGAAAACCCCCCAGGGGAAACCCCTAAAGGCATGAGGGGGCCCCTTTGGTTTTGGGTAGGCCTAAGGGACTTTTTAAGGAAAAAACCCATAGAAAAGAGATGCAGAAAGCAAAAGGCTTTTCGCATGTAAAAATTCCATCCCCAATACCCTAAAGGGGGGGGCCTCAAAAATAAAACCCCCTTTGGTGACCCTAAAAAATTTATTTTCATTGGGGGTTTCCCCCAAAGAATAAAATGAACTAGGGGGCCCCCAAAAAAAACTCCCCCCCGTGGACCCCAATAATCAAGTCCCACTGGGGGGCCCCCAAAAACCATCCCCCATTGGAAAGCCCTAAGAATAAACCCACTGGGGGGCCCCAAGAAACAACCCCACTGGGGGGGCCCCAAAAAATCATCTTCAGGTGGGGCACCAAAAATTAAACCCTTCTTGGGGTTTTTACCCTTAAAATCAATTCCACTGGGGCCCCCCAAAAACAGCTCCACGGGTTTAACCCCCCGGGAATTACTGCCACCAGGGGGCCCCCATTTTAAAAAGCCCACTGGTGCCCTAAAAAACAACTTTCCCGTGTAGGCACCCAAAAAAACAACTCCATTTTGGGGAGCTCCAAAAATCAATTACACTGGTGGGCTCCAAAAATCAACTCCACAGGTGGGCTCCAAATATCAACTCCACAGGTGGGCTCCAAAAAACAAACTTCCTGGTTGGGGCCCCAAAATTTAAAATCCCCTGGTGGGGCCCTCTTGAATCAAATCCACTGATGGGGCCCAAGAATCAAATTCCACTGTTTGGGGCCCAAAAAATCACTGCCACCCGGTGGGCCCCAGGTACCCCAGTCCAAAAAACCCGCACAAACCAAGTATATTACTTTTTGCCACGTGAATGGGAGCCCCTTTGGCCCGTGGGGATCCAGGCGTCCCCGAGAAGGCTCTTATTGAGCACTGTGTAAATAGGCTCCAGGGTTCCTGCTCCTGGCACTGCCAGGGCTCAGTAGTTTCATATGCTGCTGGGAATTTTAAGGGGGCCCCGCCAGCTCAGCAGTTTAGTACTAGGAGTTTTTTTATTAAATTTTTTTATTATTTATATTATTATTTTTATTAATTTTTATTATTTTTTTTTTTTTTGCTGATTTACCCTATAACTGTGGCTGGTATATAAGCTACAGTTACAGGGGAAATTAGGAAAAAAAATAATAATAAAAGACCTTGTAAAAATGCCTCCCATAGGTCTTTTTCTGATCTTACTGGGGACTCAATATGTAAAATAAAATAATAAAAAAAATCCACAAATAATATATGATTAAAAAAACTATAACACCTAAACCCACAACCCTAGCTCTCCCGAGCCCTAAGTCCCCGGGGTTACAGGGGCAACTTGCACACAGCTATACGTCTGCTGTTTTAGAATTATGCGCTGGCCAACACATACTGCTAAGCGCTCTGGCCCGGCCTTCATTCACCCTCACTTTTCCCGGCACGTATGCGCTAGAAAGAAGTAACACACAGTACGCCCCAGGGAATGCATCATAAAATCATAGCACTCAATGAGTCCTACTCATTTACCGTAATTGCTGGGTGTACTGGCACATTGTTGCGCAATTAAATGTTGAAGTATGCCCCGCAAATATGCCGTGTTGACACCCTCTAAAACTTTAAATTACCTAGAAATGAATGTCCATAACATAAAAGTGATACAATTACAAAACTTATTTTAGCCTCGCTTTTGCTGCTACAAAATAAATAAAAAAGTGAAAAAGCAGACTTCATATTTTTTTTTACTATTTTCCGTCATATTGTAAAAAACAAAAAAAATAAAATTTAAAACAAGAAAAAAGGGAAAAATGATAGAATAAAGCAATAGAGAGGGTTCAAACATGCATGTACTAAGCAATAGGTAAATGTGCCTGGTGAAGACGAGGTTAACTGCCTGGTGAGGAAGTGGTTAAAGAGAACCTTTCACAAAAGTTTGCCCTTTTGCTGGGGCAACACAACATGTCAGCCCGCTGTTTCCCAGCGCTGTGTCCCTTATTCTGTAAATGAAGCAGTTTCTTGCCTTTCGCTCAAATCAAGGGCCACAGTATGAATCCCCCCGGGGTGGGGGCCACCTTCCGCCGTTTTCCGGGGGGAATTTCCCCCTGATTTAGTGGGGGCCGGGGCCTCATACACCCTATTAAAGCCCGCCGCGCCCGCCTATGTTTTTAGGCGCAGTGCGGGCCGAGGCGCATGCGGGGCGCTGCGCCTAGGATTCGCCCCCGAGGGAGCGCACTCAAAAAGCGGGGAAATTTCCCTGGCCTCGCCATGTGGTGGGGCAAGTGGGGGACATGGGCGCAGTGCGGGACTTAGGCGCCGTGCGGGGCTGCGCCGAAAAACTTCCGTGCGAGACAGGCTGGACAGCGAGAAACATTCCAATGCGGTGCGGAGAAAAGAATCAAAAATCCTTTTATAAAGGCGTTAACATTCTCAGGAAAAGAGCTGAAACCTAAAAAATAAAAAATACAAAAAACAAAATCACTTTCCAATATCCAAATCAAGAATTGGGTATGGAAATTTCCGGAAATAAGTAAACAAATCAGAAAACATTCTGATTGGTGGCAAAAACCGGGGCCCAAACAAATAGGAGCACGTGACCTTTAAAACCTAGGGGGAAATTTAGACCAACGAATCCAAGGGGGGATAGTTTAAAAACATAAAAATGCTGAAAAAAGCATTGGTTTTAAACTACCGGGGATTGGCTAAATCAGCCAATCAAAAGAGGACAGAGACTCTTCTGCCTATGAGAAGTTTTGACCAACAGAATCCACGCGGGATAAACAAAATACAGAAAAAAAACAGAAAAAGCTGATTGCTGAGCTACGGGGCTTGGCTATCCCACCAACAGGGCGCGGGTACTTCCCCATAAAATCTATGGAAGATGGCGCTGAAATCCGGCGCCAGCGCCGTGGGGATGGGGTATGGTAAAAAAATCATTTTTATTAAGTTAAAAAAAATTATCAATAAAGACCCGAATCCTTCTTTACAAATAAAGCAGTTAAAAACCCGAAAACGCGTTTGTCGCCGAGACCGGAGCCATAGGAATTGAATAAGAGAATCGCCGGGAAAAAAAAAGTAATTCAAAATTTTTAATTTTTCCATTGGCGGCAGAAGCCACAACGAAAAGGACGACAAAGACCCATTTACCTATGGAGAAATTTGGACCAATCAGAAAGAGCGAAGTGGCCCATTTTTAACCTATGAAGGAGTATGAACCCAAACAAATAGGAGCGACAAATCCCATTAACCTAGGAGAAGTTTTTGGACCAAACAAAATCAAAACGGACAGTTCAAAATACAGTAAAAAGACAGAAAAGGGGCCCATTGGGTGACTAGCGGGGGGTTGGGGTACCCAGCCAATCAAGCGCGAAACTACTTCTCCCTTTATATTTTATGGAGATGGGGCGTCTAAATCCCCGCGTCACGCCGTGGGCATGAAGATTAAAAAAAAAATTTTTTTATTAAATTAAAACATTTTTCAGATAAAAACCGAACCCTTCTTTACAAAAAAAGCGTTAAAAACCCGAACAACGGTTTTTCGCCGAACCGGCGCTACAAGGAATTGCAATAGAGAGAAGCCGGGAAATACAGTAATCAAATTGTTTTAAACTATTCCAAATTTGGGCGCATAAACCAGCCAATCAGAATAGGGGACAATTCCCATTAAACCGTGGAGGAGAATTTGGGGAAAACAGAATAAGGGGGCGACAATTCCCCTTTTTCCATGGAGAAAATTGACCAATTTATATTCAAAGCGGGACATTTCAAATAGAGTAAAATGCAGAAACGAGCTGATTGGGTTAAGCGGGGGGGCCGCCCCGCTTACCAAACAGAGCGCGACTACTTTCCATAGAGTTTATGGGGAAAAGAAAATTTTGAGCGCGCTCTGTGATTGGCTAAGTTTTAAAAAAGGGCCGTTTTTTGACCAATGGGGGAGCGACGAGCTCCATGGTTTTCTAATGCAATCAAATAAAAACTGTATAGGCCGAAATCAAAAGTTAAGACTCCCGAAGTTGTCCCGATGTTATATAAAACGAATAATAATAGGGGTTTTAAAGAAAAAAAATTTAAAAACAATAAAATCATGTTTATTTCTTTTTTTTTCTTGCACCCATACTATTTTATCCTTGGCTAACAAAATAAAGAAATAAACATGATTTATTGTTTTAATATTTATTTTTCGTTACCCCATATTATTTTTCGTTTTATATACACATGGGGACCACTTCGTATTTGTTATAATTGATTTGGGCCGTACGTTTTTTTTTCAGATTGCATTAGAAAACCAATACGTCGTTTTCCTCCCTTGGCCAAATAAGGGCGCCTTTTTTTAATTAGCCAATCACAGACGCCTCAGAATTTCTTTTCCCCATAGAACCTTGAAAAGTAGCTGGGCGACCCATAGGTTTTTAAATTTTTCCTTCGCTCCTATTCTGTTTGGCGGTTTTGCCGCCAAAATAGAAAGGTTTCAAAATTTTAAATGACTGTTTTTTTTCCCCGGCAATTTCCAATTTTCATAATTCTTGATATTGCCCGTTTTTGATTTTGGAAAGTGTTTTTTTTTTTTATGGTATTTTTTTACTTTCAGCCTTTTTTTCTGACACTTTTTTTCCCCCTTTTAAAGGCATTTTTTTGGGGATTCATCTCCGGCTGCAGGGGGGAGCGCCTTTTTCTGTCCATCTTCTATCGTTCCTCGCATTTTTTCCGTTCCCTTTACTTCGCCTCTCCCCGGAGCTTTTAGACCAAAAAAAACCGGGTCTGCCTGTCGGACGCCGAGCGCTGCACTGCTCCTCGTTTTGGGGCCGACTCCCCCATCGTACTGCCTGGGAGTTTTCCGACGCGGCCGCGTCCGCCCCGGAAACCCTACCCCCACCCACACCCGCCCATTGCCCGCCCCTTCATGGGGGGCGCAGCGAAATTTGGCGAAGCTGCGCCTAAACTGAATCCCCCTCCGACGCGGGATTCGGCGGGAGGGCATATACCCAAAAAACGGGCAAAAGCCCGATCATACTGTGGCCCAAAAATTTCCACCCTGTTCTCCGAGAAAGTCCACTTATTCATGAACAGGTGTTAGCCCCGCCCACTCACCACTGATTCAACCTTCTACTTTGAATATGTAGAAACATCTGAATAACTGTCAGGTGGGTGGGGCTATCAATGGGGGGCGGGGCTAAAACCTGTTCATAAAAAGCTGGATCTTCTTGGCAAAGGGGTTAATGCCAGATTTTGACAGTAAATGCTCGAAACTTTTTGATCTTACAAATAAGAGACATTTTGGGAAACACGGTTGTCACTGGCTTGTAATACCAATTCAAAAGCGTCACCATAAAATTCCCTGAAATAAACCAAAACAAAAATGAAACAAAAAATAAAATAAAAATGTCAAAAACCCATAATAAACTTTTTTTTAAAATGAGATAGCGGGGACATTCACAGTATTGGCCCAAATGAAAACCAAATAATTTTTAAAGTCACAATAATTAGGAATCTAAAAAAAAATAAAGTTTTATGGATTTTTACATTTTTATATATTTTTTTTTGAGTCATTTTTTGTTTTATTTTTTGATAAAAACCTTTAAAGGGCCACCTCCGACTTTCAACGGGACCTCAATGCAGGGGGTCCTACTCTATTTTTACCTCTTTTTGAGCCAAAATTTCAGATTCTCAATTTGGGTCCTCTACCTCCAAATTCAGAGGAAAAAAAAAACAGCCTTATAAGCATACTCACTGATCCCAACCTTGGGGGGGCGGAACAAAAAACCCAAAATGGGGCATCCATTCCCCCCTTAAATTAAGTTAAAAAGCAAATAGCCAATTGCAACTATGGTTCTGCACAAAAAAACTTTCTGAAAAAAAACAAGACCATGCCATGTACACCTGTGTCACATTTTGGTTTTCAAAATGTTTTTTTTTTGCAAAAACCCTACTTCAATTGGCAAAGTTTTTTAATTAATAAGGGGGGAATATCCTCCCTTTGGTTTTTTTTTTTCACCCCGCCCACCCCAGGGGCCCTTTGGAAAAGGGGCCCCTTGCCACACAGCATTTTGTTTGTGCCAGCGTTATAACCAGAGATAAGAGTTTACCCGGGGGGGGGGCCGTTCGTTTACTTTTGCTGTTTTTCACCCACTCTGGAGTTTTGCTGTGGTCAGAGATGTTATGATCCTACGTCAGACATTGTTATGTGGGTTATGACCATAAGATGCTCCTGTGACAGGAAATTAAATGTTATAATGATTTAAAATAAAATATTTAAAAAATAATGTGTGTCCTGTGAAGCTGACGTGGGTGGTCTATGTGCCGGATCTGTGTGGAAACCGTGTTGGTAGATGACGTGTCAAATAAATCTGCACTGTATAAACTATGGCTCAGATTCCCATGAGATATAATGGGGCATAAGGCTGGCACTGTTATGGTAGTCCTGTAGCTGGCACTGTTATGGTAGTCCTGTAGCTGGCACTGTTATGGTAGTTCTGTGGCTGGCACTGTTTGGTAAATTTTTGTGGCGGCACGTTTTTTAGTCCTTGGGTGGCACTGTTTTGGTAGTCCGGGGGGGGATGTTAGTAGTTCTGTGGGTGGCAGTTTTTTGTGTCCCCTGGGTGGCAAAAGTTATGTAGGGTTTTGTGGGGGTGGCATGTTTTGTATCCGTGGCTGGGACTGTTTATACGGTTCCTGTGCTGGGGATGTTTTGGGAATGCTGTGAGGGACTGTTATGGGAATCTTTTTACTGGGGCCCGTTAGGGAGTCCCCGTACTGGCATGTTTTTGGAGCCTGTGATGGCATGTTATGGTAGACCTGTGACTGGGACTGTTTGGAATCCCCTTTTGGGTGGCACTGTTATGGTATTTTCCCTTTGGTGCAGTTTTTGGAGTCCCCGGGGCACTGTTAAAAGTAGTTTGCGGCTGGTTGTTAGGTAGTCCTGTGGCTGGCACTGTTATGGTAGTCCTGTGGCTGGCACTGTTATCGTAGTCCTGTGGCTGGCACTGTTATAGCGGTTCCTGTGAATGGCACTGTTATGGTAATGCTGTGACTGGCACTGTTATGGTAGTCCTGTGACCGGCACTGTTATTGTAGTCCGGTGGCTGGCACTATTATGGTAGTCCGGTGGCTGGCACTGTTATCGTAGTCCTGAGGCTGGCACTGTTTTTAGCGGGGTTTCCCGTACTGGCACTGTTATGGTAATGCTGTGACTGGCACTGTTTAGGTAATCTTTGCGGCCGTTATGGCCTGTAGCTGCCCGTTAGGTATCCGTACGGCACTGTTATGGAACCTTAGGCCGTTATGGAAGTCCGTGGGGGCATGTTATTACCCCTGGGGCACGTATGGTAGTCCGCGGCGGCACTGTTAAGAGCTTGGCTGGCACTGTTATGGTAGTCCTGTGGGTGGCACTGTTATGGTAGTCCTGTGGCTGGCACTGTTATCGTAGCCTGGCTGGGATGTTAAGCGGTTTTCCCGTGCTGGCAATGTTATGGTAAGCTGTGACTGGGACGTTTAAGGTGTCCTGTGACCGGCACTGTTATTGTAGTCCGGTGGCTGGCACTATTATGGTAGTCCGGTGGCTGGCACTGTTATGGTATTCCTGTGACTGGCACTGTTATGGAGTCCCCTTTGGGTGGCCTTATGGGTCCTGTAGCTGGGAATGTTATAGTGTTCCGTGCTGGCACTGTTATGGTAGTCCTGCGGCTGGCACGTTATGGAGTCCTTGGCTGGCACTGTTAAGTGTCGCAGCTGGCGTGTTAAAAAGTTTCTGGGCTGGGATTTTATTTGTTTTATAGTTGGCATTATTATGGAAGTCCTGTGGCTGGCACTGTTATTGTAGTCCTGTGGTTGGCACTGTTATAGTAGTTCTGTTGTTGACACTGTTATAGAGGTCCTGTGATTAGCATTGTTATAGTAGTTCTGCAGCTGGCACTGTTATAGGGGTCCTGTGGCTGGCACTGTTATGTTAGTCCTGTTGCTGGCACTGTTATGGTAGTTCTGTAGTTGGCACTTTATAATGTTTGGGCTGCAGGGGTTATGGTAGTCCTGTGCGGCCGTTATGGTAAAAAAAGGACTGGCACTGTTATGGTAGTCCTGTGGCTGGCACTGTTATGGTAGTCCTGTGGCTGGCACTGTTATGGTAGTCCTGTGGCTGGCACTGTTATGGTAGTCCTGTGGCTGGCACTGTTATGGTAGTCCTGTGGCTGGCACTGTTATGGTAGTCCTGTGGCGGCATGTTTTTGTAGCCGGGCTGGCACGTTTTTAAACGGTTCCTGTGACGGCACTGTTATGGTAATTCTGTGACTGGCACGTTTTGGTAGTCCTGTGACCCGGCACTGTTATTTTAGTCCCTGGTGGCACATTATGGTAGTCCCCGGGGGCTGGGACTGTTATCGTAGTCCCGTTGGCTGGCACTGTTATGCGGTTCCCGGACTGCACTGTTTGGTAATGCTGTATGGCACGTTAGGGGGAAACGTACTGGCATGTTATGGTAGTCCCCGTAGCTGGCACTGTTATGGGGAGTCCCCTTTACTTTTGGGCCTGTTATGGTAGACCTGTGACGGCACGTTATGGAAAGTCCCGGGTGGACTGTTATGGGGTTCCCTTGGGTGGGACGTTATGGTAGTCCTGCGGCTGGCACTGTTATGGTAGTCCTGCGGCTGGCACTGTTATGGTAGTCCTGTGGCTGGCACTGTTATGGTAGTCCTGTGGCTGGCACTGTTATGGTAGTCCTGTGGCTGGCACTGTTATAGCGGTTCCTGTGACTGGCACTGTTATGGTAGTCCTGTGACTGGCACTGTTATGGTAGTCCTGTGACCGGGGATGTTTTGTAGTCCGTGGCTGCACTATTATGGTATCCCCGGGGTGGCACTGTTTTTGGTATTCCCGGGTGGCACGTTATGGAGTCCTGTGGGTGGCCTGTTATGGTATCCCGTACTGGCAAATGTTTATAGTGGTTCCTGTGGCTGGCACTGTTATGGTAGTCCTGCGGCTGGCACTGTTATGGTAGTCCTGTGGCTGGCACTGTTATAGTAGTTCTGCAGCTGGCAGTGTTAAAGAGGTTCTGTGGCTGGCACTTTTATTGTAGTTCTATAGTTTGGGATTATTTGGGAAATCCCGTGGCGGCATGTTATTTTATCCCGTGGGTTTGGGACTGTTTAGTAGTTTTGTTGTTGACACGTTAAAGGAGCCTGTGTTAGCATTGTTTGTAGTTTTGCACTGGCATGTTATAGGGGTCCTGTGGCTGGCACTGTTATGTTAGTCCTGTTGCTGGCACTGTTATGGTAGTTCTGTAGTTGGCAAGTTTAAGTTCTTGTGGCTTCATTTTTTTTTGGGGGTACTGGGCTGGCACTGTTATAGGAGTCCTGCGGCTGGCACTGTTATTGGAGTCCTGCGGCTGGCACTGTTATGGGAGTCCTGTGGCTGGCACTGTTATGGGAGTCCTGCGGCTGGCACTGTTAATGTAGTCTTGCGGCTGGCACTGTTATGGTAGTCCTGTGGCTGGCACTGTTATGGTAGTCCTGTAGTTGGGACGTTTGGGTCCGTTTTTGGCACTTTTGGGTAGTCCTGCGCTGGGAGTTAATGAGTCTTCGGCTGGCACTGTTATGGTATCCCTGGGTGGCCGTTATCGTAGTCCTGTGGTGGCACTGTTTTAGCGGTTTTCCCGTGATGGCACTTTTTATGGGAGTCCTGTGATAGCATGTTATTGTATCCGGTGGGTGGCACTGTTTTTGGGGAGTCCGGTGGGGTGGCACTGTTTTGTACCGGTGGCTGGCACTGTTATGGTAGTCCTGTGGCTGGCACTGTTATGGTAGTCCTGTGGCTGCACGTTTTGGGGAGTCCCTGTGGCTGGCACGTTTTGGAGTTATGTAGCTGGCACTGTTTATATAGTCCGTAGTGGGACGTTATAGTATCCTTAGCGGGGATGTTATGCGGTTCCTTTTACTGGGACTGTTATGGTTCCGTGGTGGCACTGTTATGGGAGTCCTGTGGCTGGCACTGTTATGGGGAGTTCGTGTTGGCAATTTTTAAAGGGGTTTTTGGCTGGGACGTTTTTTTGTAGTCCCCGGGTGGCAATTATGGTAAACCGTGGGGTGGCATATTATGGGAGTCCTTGGTGGCATAAATTTTGGTAGTTCAGTGGCTGGCACTATTATAGGTGTCTCTTGGCTGGCACTATTATGGTAGTCCTGTGGCTGGCACTGTTATAGGTGTCTTGTGGCTGGCACTGTTATGGTAGCCCTGTGGCTGGCACTGTTATGGTTGTCCTGTATTTTGCACTTTTATAGGTGTCTTGTGGGGGATTTATGGAGTCCTGTGGCTGGTACTGTTATGGTAGTCCTGTGACTGGCACTGTTATGGTAGTCCTGTGACTGGCACTGTTATTGTAGTCCTGTGGCTGGCACTGTTATGGTAGTCTTGTGGCTGGCACTGTTATGGTAGTCCTGTAGTTGGCACTGTTATAAGTGTCTTGTGGCTGTCAGTGTTATGGGAGTACTGTGGCTGGCACTGTTATAGGTGTCTCTTTTCGGCCTTTTATGGTAGTCCTTTTGGGTGGGACTGTTTTGGGATTTTTTGTGGCTGGCACTATTATAGGTGTCTTGGCTGGCACTGTTTTGGTAGTCCTGTGGCTGGCACTATTATGGGAGCCTTGGCTGGGGACTTTAGGATTTCAGTGGTGGCAAATTATAGGAGTCCTGTGGCTGGTACTTTTATTGTAGTCCTGTTGCTGGCACTGTTATTGGTGTCCTGTTTCTGGCACTGTTATGGTAGACCTGTGGCTGGCACTGTTATGTTAGTCCTGTATTTAGCACTATTATAGGTGTCTTGTGGCTGGTACTGTTATGGGAGTCCTGTGGCTGGTACTGTTATAGTAGTCCTGTAGTTGGCACTGTTATGGTAGTCCTGTGGCTGGCACTGTTATGGGAGTCCTGTGGCTGGTACTGTTATGGGAGTCCCCCTACTGGCACGTGCGGTGTCCGGGGATGGCAAATTTTTTGGTAGTCCCGGGGGGGCACTGTTTTTTTATCCCGGACTGACACTGTTTGGTGTTTCCCGTGACTGCCCTGCTATGGTAGTCCTGTGACTGGCACTGTTATTGTAGTCCTGTGGCTGGCACTGTTTTTTGAGTCCGTGGCTCCTTTAGGTTCCTGTGGGGCACTGTTTTTCGTAGTCCCGGACTGGCATGTTATGGGAGTTTTGTGCGGGACGTTATGGTAGTCCTGTGGCTGGCACTGTTATGGTAGTCCTGTGGCTGGCACTGTTATAGGTGTCTTGTGGCTGGCACTGTTCTGGGAGTCCTGTGGCTGGTACTGTTATGGGAGTCCTGTAGCTGGCACTGTTACAGTAGTCCAGTGACTGGCACTTTTATGGTAGTCCGGTGGCTGGCACTGTTATGTTAGTCCTGTGACTGACACTGCTATGGGGATCCCCCGTGCTGACACGTATGGAGTCCTGTGACTGGCACTTTTATTTAGTCCCCGTGGCTGGGATGTTATTGTAGTCCTGGGCTGCACGTTTGGTATCCGTGGGTGGCACTTTTATGGGTAGTCAGTGACTGGGGAAAGTTATGGGAGTTCTGTGATGGCACTGTTATGGGAGCCTGTGGCGGCACGTTATGGGGGTCCCTGGGGGCTGGCACTATTATAGGGGCTTTTGGCTGGCACTGTTATGGTATCCCCGTGACTGGGACTGTTAGGTAGTCCGTGAATGGAATGTTATGGTATCCGTGACTGGGACGTTATGGTAGTTGTGATTTTAGTACCCGAAAATTTAAAATTTTTCTATTTGTTATTAAAAACCATGTCTAATTGTGATCATATCCCCCCTGTGTGAAAGGGAAATTTATGCTGGGTCCTTATCCTGTTAGTGTGGGTACAGCCCGGCATACTGATAAGCCCTAGATTTTTTGACCCGTAGCATAAACAATCTCCATCCAAAAGTATAAAAAATTCACCTTTGACCCCCCCACAATAAACAATTTTTTATTGATCTGCCCCCAGCAGAAGGCAGTCCGTATTGGGCCCTCTCGTGGGAAAGTAGCAAAAAAACCCCCATAAGACAATCAAGGGGCCGCCCCCCCTCACAAAATTTCACCCTAAAGAGTAGGCGAAAATGAGAGGGAGGGGAAAACCCGGACAGGGATAAGACCAGGCCCCAAACCCCAGCGTTTTTAGCCTGGGGTTCAATTTCTGATGAGCTGGTTCCTTCTTCCTTTCCAAACCCCTTTGGGTTTAAACTGAAACTGTTGTAAGTGGGAATTCTTTTTCATTTTTCCCCTTTTTATTTTCATAACTGTATTGATGTGTATGCCCCGTCATTGTTAAGATTTTTTGTAAAACACCGTACATCGTTTATATTAAAGGTACCAGAAATACGTGAGTTCTTGTTGTTGCAAAAGATCCATTTTTTTAAGGGGTGTTTTTTCTTTGGTAAGTGAGAAAAGCAGTGGTTGACCTGTAAACATTTTTTACGGTTTTTGAATATTGTTGGAATCAGTTCCTTTGCTGATTCCTTTTTTGATTTTTGAAGGAAGGGGTGGCAGCGGAATTCTTTGGGGGGCGAACTGTCTTGTGGTGCGATTTGCTTGATTTTTGCTACCCAGGAGAGGTGGGGCGCAAGGGGGATAAATCTACCACATTACAGTGGCCCCCCCCCGTCACGTGCTGGTGGCGGTTTTAAGTGACATTTCCTGTGGGGGGAATGTTTTTAGCATTTTGCAGCTTTCACTGTTTTTGGTAGTCCTTACTGGCACTGTTTGGTAGGGCCGTAGCGGCACGTTATGGTAGTTCTGGCGTCCAATAACGGATTTAGAAATTTTGCACTTGTAAGGATCCCCGTGACTCTCACTGTCGTGCAAATGAGGACATGGGGGGCCCCAATGGGTGGAGATGACTCTTGGTGCTCTACAGTGGATGTGATTCATGGGACCCTCCAGGGGAGTTGACTCTAGGGGCACAGCTACATGGCTGCACACACCTCTAACTTTCTGCCTCCCTTTCTCAAGTAAAAAAAAAATCACCCATAAAGTAATGCATTAGGGGGCACCAACATGATGCTGTATCCAAGAAGAGGGCATAAAGACAGTCACTGCCACCACTGCTCCAGAGCATGACATTATAATCACCAGTCTTCCTATAATTAACATGGTATAATTCTCCATGATATTACAGGACATCACATGAGCGCATGGATTTGCCTTTCAGTTATGTTTGTTATTTGGTGCCTGATATCTTGCATTATCTGGGGAGATAAGA
Organism: Phyllomedusa bahiana; assembly: GCA_025379985.1. Taxonomy (NCBI): domain Eukaryota; kingdom Metazoa; phylum Chordata; class Amphibia; order Anura; family Hylidae; genus Phyllomedusa; species Phyllomedusa bahiana. The sequence goes on from JAODAL010004081.1 coordinate 84,276, forward strand.
TACTTCCCATAGATCAGGTGACTCGTGCCCCCCCCCCCCCCTCCCCCCCCATAACAATTTGGGTGGGAGATGTGGGCATTCATTGTTATACAAAGATAGATAGATAGATAGATAGATAGATAGATAGATAGATAGATAGATATGGGATAGATAGATAGATAGATAGATATGAGATAGATAGGAGATAAGAAACTTCACATAGATTAGGTGACTCGTGCCCCCATCTATAGCACATGTCTGGCTGGCAGATGTGGGCATTCCTTGTTATATGAGGACTGGCATCCGGCACACGCGTCCGGCACGACTTATCTTTACAGGAAAGATGAATCTTCGCGTCAAATAAAAAAAATTTGGTGATTTTTTTCCACTCACATGAAGGAGCCTAGAAATCCCCGTCAGACAACCAAGGGTTTTTCCCACCCTGGAGTCAATAAAGTCCTATCACAGCGCAATGAAGACTTCTTCTCTTTCAATCCATTTTTTATACTTTGTACTTTCGTTTCCGGCCGTTTTAATAGCTTTGCTTTTCTTCAGTTGATTGGGTTTTAACCACTTCCTGACCTGGCACATTACAACTTTTTTTTTTTTTTAGTTCATTTGGATTTGAACCCTATAATCCTCTCTCTGGTTTATTCTACTAACTTTTTGCCTTTATTCTGATGTACATTTTTGTAATTTTTTCATAATTTTTATCCTTTTAGCAAAGATAAAGAAAAAAACTGAAAAAGTAGCATCTGTTTTTCAAATTTTTTAAAAATGGTTTACACAGTGGAGTCACATTATTATGACCCCCAGCTAATAATAAATGCAGCATACAGTATGTCTTAGGTTGCACTGGAGCAGATGGATGTCACAATTTTCCCTCTCATCCCCTATCTTCCTCCCTTCACTCGCCTTCCCTTTCACTTCCCCTCCCTTCCCTTCTCTCCCCTCGTCTCCCTGCAGTGAAGCGGTCCCCTCCAACCCAGCTAGGAGGTCTGAGGGAGTGCTGTGAGCTCCCCCAGCAGGTCCAGGTGAAGTCCTTATGGCAAACACCTTGTCACGTCAGAGGAGGTGCAGTGGGCCTTGACTGCCACCCAGCCCACTGTCCCTGCCTACTTGGCATGCTGCCCTAAACGGCAGACCCCAACTGGGCGACAGTCCCTACTCTACTACGTGCAGGGCCGTCAGGGAAACGCGAAGTCAGCAGTCCGGGTCGGTAACGGTACGGGTACGCCAAAGCCACAAATCAGAAACCAAGAGAAAAACGTAATACATGCCAAGGGTCAAAACCAGGAGATAACGCAGTACAGAATCAGCGGACGAGAACGAGGTCAGGCAGCAAGCCGAAGTCAAGGTAACAAGTAAACAAGCAAACGGGGAAACAGGAGAAGCACAAAGGGTAACCTTTCACAGGCAAAGGTAAACCAAACTGAGCCGGTTTAAATAAGGCACCCGGACACCGCCCCAGCAGCTGATTGGTGCGGCCTCCGGGCTCCTCTATTGGTCTGAGCGACACACCCTCTGAGCTGATTTGAAGCTGAGCTGTCACTCCTATCAGCCAGGCTTCTCCCTGGGCGTGTCCCCCGACTGGAGGGATTAACCTCTGTAGCAGCTTGCTCCTCCACGACAACAACGTGTGCCGTGACACACCTTTGGTGCAATCCGTAAGGTTATGAGTGGTTCTCTAATTACTGAGCCGGACTGGGACTAAAAAGCAGCCCTGGCAATGAAACCGAACCAGCCCATCTACAATAATTCCCCCTCCAGATGGAAATAAAAAAATGTTGTGCCATGCAGCAAATTTCACTTAACCCCTCCCATCCCCAGTCACTACTGCATTAAAGAGAATTTGACACATAGTTTATGCCCCCCTTGCTGAGGACAGCACAAGCTAGTGACAAACCTGCTGTTCCCAGCACTGTGCCCCTTATTCTGTAAGATGCTGTAGTTTTCATGTATTTAATGCTCAAATCTACAGTTTTCAGCCAGAAGAGTCATTCAAAGAGTCAGTTTTTTCGTGCCCCGTCCAGCTGAAGCTAGCCCCACCCACCCCAACTGATAAGCCTATTACTTTGAATAGGTAGAACCATGTGAATAACTGTCAGTGGGTGGGACTAGCCTTTGGTGGGCAGGGCTAACACCTACTCATGAATAAGATTTGAGGGGTAAATGCTCTAAAACTGCCGAATCTTACAGAATAAGGGACACAGCGCTGGAAACAGCAGGTCTGACACTAGCTTGTGCTGTCCTCAGCAAGGGGGGCATAACCTATGTGAGAGGTTCCCTTTAAATTTGTAATACACACAACAGAATGAGGAAAATAAAAGAACCCAATCTCACTGTACCCCAGGGAATCACTTATGTCACATACTGTATCCCAAAATGTATTTTATTGCATATGATACCCCAGAAATCACATCACTTACTACACCCCAGAAACTAACTATATTACACATTGTAAGCATAGAAATTACATTACTAACTGCACGTTAGAAATGAAATGCACATTGTACTCAAGAAACAATTTAATTCACTGTACCCCAAAAATATATTCTATTACACACTGAACCCTAGAAATGAATTACATTACTCACTGTACCCCAGAGATTACATTACACACCATACCCCAGAGATTACATTACACACTGTAACACAGAGATTACATTACTCACTGTACTCCAGAGATTACATTACACACCATACCCCAGAGATTACATTACTCACTGTACCCCAGAGATTACATTACACACTGTACCCCAGAGATTGCTGTTAGTGCATAAAACACCTCAAAGAATTCTTTGTAGGTGCTGACAGTAAGCGCCGAAAATACTCGATTAAAATCAGTGTCATCTAAACAACGACACTGATTTTACATAGGGTACAATGTAAATCAGTTTCCTGCCAGATTGGATGCCGGTTCTGAGGCAGATCCAGCACTGAATCCGCCCCAGAATCAGCATTCATATCTTCTGCATGAATGTACCCCTAAGGTATGTTCACAAGGCATATAGCAGGGTGTACTGTGCGCTCTGTTATATGCCGGCTGTTTTAGAAGTATGCACTGGCCAGTCGGCACTTCTAAAATGCTGTGAGACTGGCCCCATTCACTTTAAGCACCAGAGAAGACATGACATGGCTAGACACATGGATATACAGTATATACACATCTCACATATACAGTACATACCCTACTCACATGCACACACAACGCCTGGCACCCTTGTCTCCTCCTTACTCGTCTGTAGTCTGGTGCAGTTGGCATTCGGCAAGAGCTTCTCTGATGAGGGCTGAGCATAGGGGAAGTGGTATAAAATGGGAGGGAAAGATACAGCCCCAGATACAGAGTGTGCTGGACGGTGAGCAGCATTCTGATTGGTAAAGCATCCCCTGCTGACTCCTGCTCTACCAATCAGCGCCGCTCCCACTCTGCACTGACACTTGAGGCTGCTACCTAATCTGTCCCCCCAAGATGCACAGAAATTTACTAGGCAAAGGGTTAACACCTTCCTCCTCTTTGCTCTGCTCTCCCCACTTACTGTATTCTCATGCTTTCATATGGATTATTTTTTATTGAAGTGGCTAAAAAGTGGGGGGACTGTCCCCCTCCCAGGAAAAAGTGGGGGGACCAGTCCATTCCGTACCCCCCTAAAGTTATACCTATGCCCTGACTCATGATTCTCCAGAACCCAACTGTGCCCCTGGATGATGGTGTTGTCTCTATGGCCCCTCCAGCAGCTGTGGGATGCAGTCAGCATGTGGGGCCCCTGGATGGTGGTGTTGTCTCTATGGACCCTCCAGCAGCTGTGGGATGCAGTCAGTATGTGGGGCCCCTGCTTGGTGGTGTTGTCTCTATGGCCCTCCAGCAGCTGTGGGATGCAGTCAGCATGTGGGGCCCCTGGATGGTGGTGTTGGCTCTATGGCCCCTCCAGCAGCTGTGGGATGCAGTCAGCATGTGGGGCCCCTGGATGGTGGTGTTGGCTCTATGGCTCCACCAGCAGCTGTGGGATGCAGTCAGCATGTGGGGCTCCTGGATGGTGGTGTTGGCTCTATGGCTCCTCCAGCAGCTGTGGGATGCAGTCAGCATGTGGGGCCCCTGGATGGTGGTGTTGGCTCTATGGACCCTCCAGCAGCTGTGGGATGCAGTCAGCATGTGGGGCCCCTGGATGGTGGTGTTGGCTCTATGGCCCCTCCAGCAGCTGTGGGGTGCAGTCAGCATGTGGGGCCCCTGGATGGTGGTGTTGTCTCTATGGCTCCTTCAGCAGCTGTGGGATGCAGTCAGCATGTGGGGCCCCTGGATGGTGGTGTTGGCTCTATGGCCCCTCCAGCAGCTGTGGGATGCAGCCAGAATTGGGGGCTCCTGGATGGTGGTGTTGGCTCTATGGCACCACCAGAAACAATGGGAGCAGTCCGCATCTGGGGACCCAGGAAGGTGGTGTTCGCTCTATGGCGCATCCAGCAGCTGTGGGTGCAGTCAGCATGTGGGGCCCCTGGATGGTGGTGTTGGCTCTATGGCCCCTGCAGCAGCTGTGGGTGCAATCAGCATGTGGGGCCCCTGGATGGCGGTGGCGCCTCCATTGCCCCTCCAGCAGCTGTGGGGGCAGTCAGCATGTGGGGCCCCTGGATGGTAGTGTTGGCTCTATGGCTCCTCTAGCAGCTGTGGGAGCAGTCAGCATGTGGGGCCCCTGGATGGTGTTGTTGGCTCTATGTCCCCTCTAGCAGCTGTGGGTGCAGTCAGCATGTGGGGCCCCTGGATGGTGGTGTTGGCTGTATGGACCCTCCAGCAGCTGTAGGTGCAGTCAGTATGTGGGGCCCCTGGATGGTGGTGTTGGCTCTATGGACCCTCTAGCAGCGGTGGGATGCACTCAGCATGTGGGCCCCTGGATGGTGGTGTTGGCTCTATGGACCCTCTATCAGCTGTGGTATGCAGTCAGCATGTGGGGCCCCTGGATGGTGGTGTTGGCCCTATGGCCCATCCAGCAGCTGTGGATACAGTCGGCTAAAGACACCTGTGACAACCTACTGGGACCTTATTGAATCACTCCCAGCCCATCTAGCTGCTGTGTGGTGCACCACATAATAATGTCATAATAATGCAACTCAAGTACTTATGTGTGATATATAGATAATGTGACTCAAGTATGTATATATATATATATATATATATATATATATATATATTATATATATATAATATATATATATAATATATATACACACATACTTGAGTCACATTATTATGACCTATGAGCATATTTCTACGTATTTTTGGATTTCCCTGTTCATGGTGCTGCCTAAATTGCCATTGTATTCTATTGCCTGAGTGAGTCACTTTGCAGTAGTATCTCTCCCCAGTTTACTGCAAGAGGAACTCCAGCAGTTTCCTGAGCCTATAATTTATTGTATGTCTCTCTGTTTTACTACAAGGTCAAGGATAGTTGTCTGTATGTAGGAGGGGATCAGGCTGTGGAATTTGTGGGAAAGTTTGGTATTGAGCCCAGTCTTATCTTATATGTTGTAATCTTAAAATAAATTATAATAAAACTTAAACATGTTGCTGACACATAAAAGTATGGTAATCTCTCTGGAGGATTATAGTGTGGAAGATATGTGAGGCAAAGATCATCGATCATTTGGGGGGACGGGTAAACACTGGTGCTTGAAATTTTATGAATCTTTCAGAATTTTCTATATTTCTGCATAAATTTAATCTAAAACTACATCAGATTTTCATATAAATCCTGGAAGTAAATAAAAAGAACCAAATTCCACAAAAATATTAGACTTGGTCATTTACTGATTGAGGGAAATAATCTAATATCACTCCATAAGGGGAATGGAGCATCTTAGTTATGAGGAGAGGTTAGTAGAATTGAACTTATTTAGTCTTGAGAAAAGACGGCTTCGGGGGGACATGATTAATTTATATAAATATATAAATGGCTCCTACAAAAAGTATGGGGAAAAATTATTTCAAGTGAAGCCCCCTCAAAAGACAAGGGGACATTCCCTTCAGATGGAGAAAAAAGGATTCAATCTCCAGAGGAGAAAAGCGTTCTTCACTGTAAGAACTGTGAATTTGTGGAATAGCCGTCTGAGGAGCTGGTCACAGCAGGAACAGGTGAAGGCTTCAAGAAAGGCTTAAATACCTACCTGGAACTAAAGAATATTAATGCGTACATAGCTATGTAACATTCTGGATCCTGGCTGGTGGAGGCTCTGGGGTCAAGATGGGTCTCCCTGGAGCAGATTGGTTTCTTGCCTTGTGGTTTTCAGGGCATTCACCAGTGGTGAGGCTGGGCTTAACTCCTTAACGACCGCCCACCGTCTTTAGACGGCGGCCATTTCAGGTTGTTCGTCTGCAGCGACGTCTTTAGACGTTGTTGCAGACACCGAAGTTTGCGGCGCTCGGTGCCGCAATTGCGCTGTGATCGGGGCTGTACTACACAGCCCTGATCCAAGAGCATCTCCTGCAGGCATCGGGGAGCGGAGAAAACCTCCGCAACCCGGTACTTAAACCCTTTGATTGCGGAGGTGCGTTACCACAGCGCAATGAAAGGGTTCCCCTGCTCTGTCGGGTGATCGGAACACCCGGTGACCCAACAGAGCCCGGGGAACGGCTGCACAGTCAGCTCTGCAGACCTAGCGTGGCCCCAGAGCTGTCAGTGTAACAAGCCAGTGGCCAGGACACACTGTGTGCTGTCCTAATCACTGCCTGTGTCAGACTGACAAAGATTAGAATGTATTAGCATATATGAATATGCTAATACATTAGTAAGTGTAAAAAAAAAAAAAAAAAATGTAAAAAATGTAAAACAGTTCTCCCTTCATGGGAGTCAAAAAAAGTACAAAAAAACATAAAAAGTGTAAAAAAAAAAGAATAAAAAAATAAAGAATAAAATAAAAATAAATATTTAATAAAAAATAATTGTGCATAAATTACACACACAAAAAAACCTACACATATTTGGTATCCACACGACCGTAATAACCTGTAGAATTAATCTAACAAGTTATTAAGTGTGAAATGTGAATGGTGTAAAAAATAAATTAAAAAAATCCAAAAATTAAAAAAAAAGAAAAATACTGCAATTATTTATAAGTCAACTTAAACTATTTCCCCATAAAGTACAACTTGTCTCGAATAAAACGAGGTCTCATACAACTGCGTCATTGAAAAAATAAAAAAGTTACAACTGTTGAAACGCAAGGAGGCAAACACTAAAAAAATGTTCTGGTCATTAACTACTTTTTAGGCGTTCGGCTTAAGGGGTTAATGTCCTTGTCTCTCTACCTCACCCACATTTTCCCCACCCTTGGTTGAACTTGATGGACATGTGTCTTCTTTCAACCGTACCAACTATACTATGTAACTATGTAACTCATCTGTAAGCAACAAAAGTATGTGAACCTTTGCTTCCAGTCTCTGGGATGACCTCGTTGTGATGCAATAACTGCTTCTAAGGCCATGTTCACACGGCTTAAAATGGGCCATATTTCGGTCCGTAATTACGCGCCGGAGTGCGCCTCTTACGGGCCGAAAACGGCCCATTCATTACGGTAATTCACAGTTCTCATCGAGAACTATGGATTACGTCTCCTCTCGGCGGCGGGAGATAATTGACATGTGAATTACTAGCCGCAAATTACACGCTGCCGCTAGCAATTCAATTCTATGGGCCGGCAAAGTGCCGGGGCCGCCCCCTGCTTCATTCCCCCCTCGCCGCCCCGCCCCTGGACACATTGGCGTAATTGCTGGTTGCGAGTATTACGCCCTGCAAATACACCGTGTGAACCTAGCCTAAAGGTTTCTGATGATTGTTGATTAGTCCGGCACACCAGCTTGGAGAAATAACAACCCAAACCTCTGAACAAAACAGCTTCACCTCTGTCATGTTGGTGGTTTCCTCTCTGCTCACTTCAGGTCCTTCCACAACATTTCTACAGGATTAAGGTCAGGACATATACTTGGCGAATCTAAAATTTTACCTTTATTCTTCATTAACCCTTTGTTGGTAGAACGACTTGTGAGCTTTGGGTTGTTGTCTTGCTGCATGACCCACGTTCTCTTGATATTTAGCTCATGGACAGATGTCCTGACATTTTCCTTTATGATTTGCTGGTATAATTCTGAATTCCTAGTTTCGTCATTGATGCCAGGCCATCCTGGCCCAGATGCATCAAAGCAGACCCAAACTATGATACTATCACCACTGTGTGTCCCAAATTGTATGAGCCATGATACTACCACCAATGTGTGTCACAGATGGTATCATCCATGATACTACCACCACCGTGTTTCACAGGTGGTATGATCCATGATACTGCCACCACCGTGTGTCACAGGTGGTATGATCCATGATACTTCCACCAATGTGTATCACAGATGGTATGATCCATGATACTACCACCAATGTGTATCACAGATAGTATGATCCATGATACTGCCACCACTGTGTGTCACAGATAGTATGATCCATGATACTACCACAATCGTGTGTCATTAATGGCATGACCCATGATACTGCATACAAACTGTGTAGTCCATACAATGGTAAGATCATTGAAACTTTATGACCACCATGTACACATATGTCAATGATCCATGATACTACCACCACCGTATGTCACAGATAGTATGGTCTGTAATACGACCACCACCATGTGTCACAGATAGTATGATCGATGATACAACCATGGTGTGTCACAGATGGTATGATTCATGATACTACCACCACCATGTGTCACAGATAGTATGATCCATGATACTACCACCACTGCATGTCACAGATGGTATGATACTACTCTTACCGTGTGTCAAAGATGGAATGATCCATGATACTACCACCACCGTGTGTCACAGATAGTATGATCCATAATAGTAGTACCACTGTTCTAAAAATACCAGCCTAAAGCCACCTCAGAAGTAGACCATTATATTAGAGGGTCTGCTTCTGATGGTAACCTGGCTCTTCCCAGCATCCATGGTATGTTGGGTACTGGGTTAATAGTAACACGAGATCAGTATCAGCCTTGGGGTGACAAAAACCACTGCTGGCTGACACCAAGCCCAAGTAATAGAGAGGCATCTGTCAGAGACCTCCATTACTAACACTGGAATGAAATGGAGTAAAAAAAACATACAAAAAAAACCTTTTATTTAAATAGATACTCCCCGACATCAGCCCTCTTTAATCTTTTTATTGAAAAAAAAAGATCCATAGTTTTACCAACGTAGTCCACCAAAATAGAAACATTACATATATACAAATACATAGACTGGATAGCCTATTCAGCATCAAGGAAAGTTGGTTGACACCCATCGTCCACAGGTAATACCCAGCTTTTCATGACAGGAAAACTGTGTGCCACCTTTGGGGGATGGGGTGTCACCACCTTTCCTGGATGTTGGATTGGCTATCCAGCTTCTACCCCCAACTCCTGCACTCTGTGGCCTGTTTCCTACCCTCTTTGGCTGGTAGAGGTTGCAGGGGGCAGAAGACCGGCCGCAATGGGGAAGCAGAAAGGAAGCAACTCCTCCCCCCTGAAAAGACCATGTTTTGCTATTCACCTAGACTTTTATAGTGTAGCCACAAATCCCGCCCCTGTGTTGGTGGCACCAGAGCAGCAGTGTTTGTTGCTACTTTGTCGCCTATTTTCTTAAAGGACCCCCCTCTCCCACAGCTTTTTGGGGAGGGCAGGAGGGGACCCCAATTTGCAGGACCCTCCTGCACCATCCGGGAGAAATAAAGTATACCTGAGTTACCCGTTTTCATATGCATATGAGTAAAAGTCATGGATTCCTGACACTGGGTGTTCTGGGACCAAGCCCCTGGTGTTAAGCCCTATTAAACCTTGATCTGAAAGATGAAAAATATATCAGATAGCTTGAAAGGGGTAAGGTTCTTCATTAGGGAGAGGCATCATGTGGGTGTGTGGAGATTTATGCACCATTAGTTTCTCTACTAAAATTTAAATATATAGTGCCTCTCCCTAAAGAGATATCTTATTCCTGTTGAGTTACCCCTAAAGCCTCTCACCTAGCCAACCAGTACTCTATTCTGCACTGATAAGAGGCAAATACCGCGAAACAGCTGTCTGCAGATGAGTATCTGGTTGGCTCTAGTCCCATTTACATTGCAAGGCTCAGTAAATTGGAATTGAGGAACACTACATCCACATTACTAGCTAATTTCTCTTTAGCCCTTTAAAAAATGTATCAGGGACATGTATGTAACGTGTGTGGGGTATCATATTATCTAGGGGAGAATCGTGGTGGTATCACTGGTGTGGCAGCCATGTCCACAAAAAAACTGCAAAAATTTTCCTTTGAAATAAATTCCAGCATCAACCTTCATTTTGTATCAGAAATTGATAGATACATATGAGATAGATAGATAAAAAGAAAGAGAGATAGAAAGAGATAGATATATAGTTACAAAGAGGGATAGATAGATAGATAGATAGATAGATATGAGGTAATCTAGATATGGAGATGATAAATAAAAGAATAGATTTGATAGAATAGATAAGAAAATGGACTAGAGCAACTGCGGAACAGTTAGTTAACTCCAAAACGCATTTAATCAAGTACCACTGTATATTCCAGGGTGGGGCCTTATGTCAGATGATACAGGTGTCCTATAAGATTCCTGCCCATATCTTAGATGGATGATACACTTCTTATTGCCAGTCTGACTAGCTAGCTGCTGGTGGAACCAAATCCAAAGTGCAACACTACTATTGATATTTATGTCCTGGAAAACATAGATAGATAGATAGATAGATAGATAGATAGATAGATAGATAGATAGATATGGGATAGATAGATAGATAGATAGATATGAGATATACAGTGGGTACGGAAAGTATTCAGACCCCTTTAAATTTCTCACTCCATGTTTCATTGCAGCCATTTGGGAAGAGCCAGAAAGTTCATTTTTTTGTACACTCCCCTCCCTCCCCCCATCTTGAAAGAAAACAAACAGAAATGTAGAAATATTTTGCAATTATTAAACAAGAAAAAAACTGAAAGAATCACATGAGAATATAGTATTTAGACCTATTACTCAGTAATCTGATAGAAGCAACTTTTTATGAGCTGGTACAGTGGTCGTCCCAAAAACTTCTTCCATTATAGGATTAAGGAGGCCACTGTTGCTCTTAGACCTTGATGCTACAAAAATTCTTTGTAACCGTTTGCCAGATCTGTGCCTTGCCGCAATTCGTCTCTGAGCTCCTTGGCATTTCCTTAGACCTCATTATTCACATGTGCACTGAACATGCACTGTGAGGCAGAGAGGTCTTGTTAAAGACAGGTATGTTGCCTTCCTAATCAAGTCACTCAGCTTAATTAAACACAGCTGAACTCCAATGAAGGAGAGAACCCATCTCAAGGAGGATCAGAAGGAAATGTACAGCTGTGAGTTAAACAGGAGTGTCACAGCAAAAGGTCTGAATACGTAAGACCATGTATAATTTCAGTTTTTCTTGCTTATATAATTTTCAAAATCTCTACATTTTTGTTTTTTTATTCTTTCAGATTGGGGGGGTGGTGGGTGTCAAAGTTAACATATAAAGGGCAAAAAGAGATGAAACTTGGATCTTACCAAATGTGCTGCAATATAACAAAGATAGTGAAAAATTTAAAGGGTAGAAACTTTACGTACCCACAGCATAGAATAGATAATAGATAAATAGATAGATAATAGATAGATAGATAGATAGATGTCATAAAAATCTACAGGGACATAAACACCCCTATAATGAAATTGACAAGGTGATCTGGTTAAATAAGGATCCTAAAAGTATTGTCACCGGTGAGCCTGCAGCCCCCTGGTCGGGCTGCGGGCTCACCGGGACTTCTGCCCCCTCTCCTGCCACACGGACGAGCGGCGCCGAGGTCCGGGAGCCGGGCCGCGGGCGTACTCGATCTCGCAGTGCGGGCAGACTTAACCAGTCCGCGCTCGCTGCTTCCGTACGGTCGTCCCTGCTTTGCTGTGGGCGCGCGCAGCCAGCCTCCTCTGGTTTCAAAGGGCCGCGCGCCCATTATTGGTTGTTGATTGCCAATAGCTGACCCATTTAAGGTTACACTTCGAACGACCCCGCCGGATCTTTTAAGCCTTCTAGCCTATTGAGAAAGCGTTCTGATGCCTTCGTCCAGTCCGTGTACCGGACCTCTTTTGCCTACACCTCTCGACTACGAACCTGTTGCCGCTGCCCTGACCTTATTGCAGTCCCCGACTCGAGCCGCGTCTGACGATTCTGTACCTCGCTACTCCCCAAGTGCTGCCATCATCAAGCAGGTCACGTTCAGGGGATGCGACCTGTGTAGAAACCTCCCGCCGCAGCAAGTCCATCCCGCTTTGCGGCGGCTCTGGTGAATACCGGGTTCTACTTAGGTTCCGCTCCCTGGCGTGGCTTTACGCCATCGCGACAAGTATCGTGACAAGTATCAAATTATCAAACATTTTGGACTATCAGAAGGTCATAGAAAATTGTATAACACCCACATAAGGAAAAGCACCTTTACTCAGGGAACGTTGCTGATTCTCTCCACTTGGTCCTCTGCATAGATTGCAGATTTTCAGATTTTCTGGATTATCAGAAGCTGTGAGAAAGTTATTTTGTTTTTCGCTGTCATACACATAAGTTTTACAATAGCAGGACCCTTTATTTCTCATTTGGGATTCATTTGCACTGGGAGGAAGCTTCATAACTTGGACGTGTGATAATGTGTGAGCACACACCCAGACTGGTATGGAGTCCTCACCACTGAGTCCTGCCATTATCACATACCTCAGACCCACCTGGGGATTTACAGCTGTTCCTCCAATTCTCTCGGCTTCCTGACCATGGCTCCGGCCCAGACCCTCTCTGTCTGCACGGTCATCGTTAGTGACCTTGCTTTCACACCCACAATCATTGTCTGTAGGCTCTGCTATCGGGAATCTGGATGGCACTATATGGGTGCTTTATATACCTAATAGGGGCATAGTGCAGCTCACAGCATTATCTTTCATGAATTCATTATCTTCCCACCGTCCCACTCCATCCCTCCACCTGATCTCTCTATCACTGTCAACAGCTCGACACTCTCACCTGTTCCGCAAGTCCGCTGCCTTGGGGTAATCCTAGACTCTGCTCTATCTTTCAAACCTCACATCCAAACCCTCACCTCTGCCTGCCGCCTCCACCTGAAAAACATCTCTCGCATCCGCTCATTCCTCAACTTCAACACCACAAAAATGCTGCTCCATGTCCTTGTCATCTCCTGCCTAGACTACTGCAACATCCTTCTCTGTGGCCTCCCGTCTAGCACTCTTGCTCCCCTCCAATCCATCCTTAACTCTGCTGCCCGTCTTATCCACCTCTCTCCTCGCTACTCCTCTGCCTCTCCCCTCTGCCAATCCCTTCACTGGCTTCCCATTGCCCAGAGAATTCATTTCAAGTTACTAACCATGACCTACAAAGCTCTCCATAACCTCTCCCCTCCTTATATCTCCACTTTAAACTCCAGATACCTCCCCTCCCGCAATCTCCGCTCCTCACTGGACCTTCTTCTCTGTTCTCCTCTTATCAGCTCCTCACACAACCGTCTCCAACACTTCTCTCGTGCTTCCTCCACACTCTGGAACTCGCTGCCTCAACACATCAGACTCTCCTTCACTTTCACCAGCTTAAAAAGCAAGCTGAAAATCCACCTCTTCATGATCGCCTATAACCTATAGTAACGCTGCTGTCACTACACCCTTCACAAACATGTCTGCCCCTCACCTCCTGTCTCTTTCCCCCTTCCTTGTAGATTGTAAGCATCACGGACAGGGTTCTCACTCCCTCTGTACCTGTTGTTAGTCACAGATTGTCACTATTGTACTTGTTTGACTTATGTTATGTATGTATCCCCCCCTGAATGTACAGCGCCCTGGAATCAACGGCGCTATCAAATGAATAATAATAATTTCCTATATTGGGCATTCGCTATTTAGCTAGAACTTGTATGATGTTAAATTTACAGCAGTAAATGAAAGTGGATTTTTGTAGTGGCACATGGCAGTAAATTTCCGTGCATGCTGTTAGTGAGACACAGCAGTACACAGATGACACACACAGATACGTCCCTCTCTGTGGTCCACATTCCTGCCTTGTAGCATACAGAGCTGAGCACAGTTGTGCTGGATTTTCTTCTTAACCTGCCTTCAAACTGTATTTTATATCAGTACAGCAGTCAGTTGTAGTGGAAGTTGCCCTGAGCCCAAAACTAACACAGCAGATATGTCCTCCGCTCTGTCTTAAGATGGGGCCTTAGGTCAGCCCAGAATTGCATATACAGTATAGTGGTACCGTGGGATACAAGTTTAATTCGTTCTGTGACCTTGCTCTTAACTCAAATTGCTCTTATGTCAAAGCAAATGTTAACATAGATATGAATTAAAACGTCATTGATCTGTACCACGCACCCCAAAAACACCACAATTTTTTTTTACATGTTTATTAACAAACCTGAACACTGCATAGATATGCTGTATACAGTATAACAAAAGGGAATGTAAAGAAATAAACTGGTTTCATGAAGTGTATTCATCTTGAAAGTCAGATGGAGATGCTGCCAGAGATGGAGGTAGAGAAGAATTTACTCAGTTCTTTTCCCTTCACTTTGGGTGGGTTCACACAATGTTGCTGGAATGGCAGATGCTTTGCAGACTACTTGTTTAAGATTCACGGATGGCTATAAATCAGGAGCTCTTGAGCAAGAGCTGCTGTAATGCTCGTCTGCTTTCCTTCACTCTTAACTCAAATTTTCACTCTTACCTCAAAGCAAAAAAATGAACCAAGCAACTGTTCTTATCTCAAAACACTATTAAGTCAAGGTACCACTGTATGTCCCAGGGGGAGGCCTAATGTCAGATGGTACATTATGGTTATGATGGCCTATTTTCCTGTAAAATAGGGGATCCAAAGCACAAAACCACAATTTTTTGATATTTAGTCGGGAAAAAAACCTAGATAGTAGATAGATAGATAGATAGAATAGAAGATAGGATAGATAGATAAGTTAGTAGATGGGGATAGATAGATAGAAGATGATAGATGGGGATGATAGATAGGGTGTAGATAGATAATGATAAAAATTTAGATGGATAGATAGAAAATAAGAAGAAGATAGATAGAAGGGGTAGATAGATAGATAGATAGATAAAGATAGATAGACAGAAATAAATAGACGAAAATGATAGATAGAAATGTAGATAGATAGGATTTTTTAGAAAAAGGGGAAAAAATAGATAGATAGATATGAGATGTAGTAGAAAATGTAGATAGATGATAGTAGATGTAGATAGATAGTATTTTAAGAAGGAAACTTGAAGCTCGGGCCCCCTTTAATGCAAAAAGTAAAATAAGGCTCCCCCAGCTAATATGGTGTCTTTTTATATGGCAGAAGGGCTTTTGGTTCCCCTCAGGCTTCTGGATCTGGTAGCATCTGCTACTTCTCCCCCCTTATGTACCCCATGCCTCTTAATTGGAGGGTTTTTAAAAAGGGGCATTTGTGGTCATGAGAAGAAATTTTCAACTATGTAAAAACTATATGCTTTTATTTTATCTTAATCATTTGAACATAGACATTTTTATAACCCTAATTTCAACAAATTATGAAATAATATGTAAATTGTAGCCTGATGAGCAGATAGATACCAGGACAGCAATATAAGCTTAGTAATTCATGTTTATTTATCAAATCCAAAAGGGGGACATTTAGGGAGTAAAGAGGAACAGGGTAATTTGGATCAAAAAGAGGGAAACTTGGAAGCTATGACTACACCCCTGGATATATATGAGGTACATAGATAAATTTGACAGACAGTTATGTAAATAGATAGATATGATATAGATAGATGGATAGATAGGAGATAGATAGGAGATAGATAGATATGAGATAGATAGATAGATAAATAAATATGAGATAGATAGATAGATAGATAGATAGATAGATGAAATGGCATCAAGATAGATGGATGGATTTGGAGTAGAGATGGATAGATAGATATGAGATAGATAGGAGATAGATAGATATATATAAAAGAAAAGGAGAAACAAACAGGCGCACAATAGTGAAGTATGTTAGGAAAAATATTTGCGTGCTAGAATACAGTCTGCTCACCTCTGGGAGTTGTGCAATAGGGTCCGAGGCACAACTCTCGTAGTAGCTTAGTAACTCCATCGTGGAGTTGAAATAGTACTGCTGAATGTAGTCCTGGGTTCCACGTGTAGTAAACTATCACTGAGGAAGCGTGGGTTTACCACGCGAAACGCGTCGGGCTTTTACTCCATATGTTCTTTTATATTTGAGACTGCTTGTCTCTTTTAAATAAACTAGAGTTGTAGTAAACCTCTACTCTCTGGCATCCCCCTCTTTTATAACACGTGCGCCGCAGTTCCTCCTTTTTGTTTTATTTTAGATAGATAGATATGAGATAGATAGATAGATAGATAGTTTAGATAAGATAGTATAGATAGATAGATATGAGATAGATAGATATGAGATAGATAAATAGATATGAGATAGATAGATAGATATGTGATAGATAGATAGATATGAGATAGATAGATATGAGATAGATAAATAGATATGAGATAGATGGATAGATATGGGATAGATAGATAGATAGATGGATAGATAATGGAAGGATGGATATGGGGTAGATAGATAGATTAGATAGATAGGATAGATAGATAGATAGATAGATAGTAGAGATAGAATATAGATGATAGATATGAGATAGATAGATAGATAGATATGGATAGATAGATAATGAGATATAGATAGATATGAGATAGATATGAGATATGGGATAGATAGATATGAGAGTAGATAGATATGGGAATGATAGATAGATATAGATGGGAGATAGATAGATAGTAGATAGATAGATAGATATGAGATAGATAGATAGATATGAGATAGATAGATAGATAGATAGATAGATAGATGAAATTGCATAAAGATAGATGGATGGATATGGATTAGATAACTAAAAACATGATTATTCTATATGAACACATATGTAACCTCAGCGTTTCTATGATCTGTCACTGGATGTAACTTATATAATGGCCTCTGTCACATTTTCCAATTCTTTTTTAATTTGGAGCTATTGAAGTCGCTCTTTTTTTGGCCACACCTAGGAAACTCACCCATGACTAATCCTGGCAGGGAAAAAAGACAAAAGCGACTGAGTCACCGGAATTTCTTCAGCAGTTATACACCCGAGGAGTGACAGCATCACGAGCCAACCGGAAAAGTGACAGAACCTCAGCCAGACTCAGTGTATCTGTAGTTGGACAAAGTTTGTGGTTGTACCCTCGCCCCAGAAACTGAGGGGCCCAGAAGTCTCCCTTTCTGCCATAAGACAACCAGAATACATGACCTGCCACAGCTGGGAGCACTGTTGCTGAATTTGTGCTGGTCCCAGAATTGCTCGTCTGGGAGCCCTGTGTGACCCTGCGCCATGTGATGGGGGCAGGTGTCTGAGCTTCCCCAGCAGTTTTTGGTTGTCACTTGCTGGGGATGTGAAATACAATATCACCATAGGCTGTGCTGTTGAGATGCTGTTTGGCCACTAGATGTCAGCAAGTTTTCCTCATTTATTTACATGGATTGTGTAAAACATACGGTATACACAGCCTTGTATACTAATATCAAACATTCATTGTCTTTCTAGTTAAGTTTTTTTCATCTGAGGATTGAGACATTTCCATTGCCGGTGTTTTTATAAACCTTGTATTTTGGGTCCACTGACCTCTTTTACCAGAGCACCCACTACAGGTGTGCGTGACTTTAATATTTCATATCATCAAATTTCCATTGCACAAATGCATTTTTTTTTGGAGTCATTATTTCTTTTAGCCTTAAAGGGGTTGTCTCACTACAGGGATTGCTGATTTTTATGTGAAAGATCTTCCAAAAACAAGACACTTTGCAATATGTGTCCATTAACAGTGTCCTACCTATTCCTAGATATCCCCTCTTGTATGGGTTGCATCAGCTCCTCAGGTCGCTATAGCTACAGACCTGTTTGATCACTCCTGATAGGCTGCCAGCACTGGTTGCTATAGCTACAGACCTGGCTTCTACTGCGGCCTAGTGGAAGCCAGTAAACACACCCCTGAATTCAAAGTGAAACCAAGAAAACAGGACTGAGGTAAGATGAATCAATGTAGTGAGACAACCCCTTTAATAATAATTGTCTTATGCATAATCAAACTTTATATTAACAGACCCGCGGAACGGCTATGGGGACGCGACTCGCACCGTCCTATGCTAATCTTTTTACGGGGGTGTTTGAAGAACTATTTATATATGTACACGGAAATTTTATTCAGCATATTGTTTAATATCGAGGGTTCATTGATGATCTCTTTTTGATATGGTCTGGTACCGAGGAATCCATGAATACTTTTATTCAACATTTAAACAGCAATAATTGGGCTATTTCCTTTACCTCTACCCTTCGTTCTAGCACTGTTGAGTTTTTAGATCTATTCATTTGAGTTGCAAATGACAAGTTTGCAAACAGGTCAACACAAATGACTCTATCCCCTTTAATAGTGGACACTACAGAGCTTGGAAATCCAATATCCCCTATGGACAATATAGATGACTGAGAAAAAATTGAATGTCTACTCAAATGTTCGAGGAACAGTTGGCTTGTATTACTAATTTCTGGATAAACAATATCCTGAAAAATGATTGGATGATACATTCACTAAAGCAAAAATAAGAAATCAAATTGAGTATTTATCTCTATCTTCTGATACCAATAAAGAGAAAGAGGTTTTTAATAGTAATCATCATCATCATATCACTCAATATAACGCTGCCCATAGGGATAGTAGGAAAATCTTAAAGGGGTTGTCTCACCTCACTGTTTCACGCAGCAGCTTTCATTCATGCACTGTCTCTCCCTGGCAGGCTGTTGGTGATTAGCATATCAGCTCCTGTATCTGTGTTCAAACATCTGCTAATTAGTAAGATAAGGTAAAAATATCCTGTTACCAGGTCCAGAGAAGCTTCAGAGCTAAAGTAAACAGTCATAATTAGTCACCTTTGTTTGGTCTCCAGCTGCAGTTCTCTGTGCATGACCTGTGTGATGACTTCATCCCTGCTATCAGATAAGAAAAACAGCAGAGCAGGGAAGAGCAGGTCGGTAGCCTAGAGAAACATGAGTGCACTCCGAGCTGAGAAAATTTATCTCCTCAACAAAAAAAAATTAACAAAGCAATATATTTGGAAAACTTCATTTAGTGTTCCCTACATGTTGAAAGCTAATCTTTGTAGTGCCACAACCCCTTTAAACCATTGTTGACCTCTACTGCTTGAAGACCCTATTCTTGGACATATTCTACCTAAAAATTCTGGGATTAGTTATCAAAAAACTCCCAATGTTAAAAAGCTTACTATCCCCCAGTCTCTCCCAGACTCTAGCCATTGGTCCTCAAGGCACTTCATCTTGCAACTCCATGAACTGTTTCATGTTGATAATATATATATATATTATATGTAATATATATATATATATATATATTATATATATATATATTATATATATATATATATATATTATATAAATACATTGTCAATAATGAGTCTGTTAAAATTAATTATGTACTCAATTGTAAAGCTAGATATATTGATATATCTGATTGAATGTTCGTGCGGCAAGCAGTATGTGGGCAGGACTATATGCCCTCTACAACTCTACATACTCACTTATGCGGACATTGTTCATGTGTAAAGAAAGGTGATACACAACACAGTGTATCCAGACACTAAGTGGAAAGCCAGGAGAAAGTAACCCCATTACAATAACCCCATTGACCATATTACTTGTGGTGCATTTAATTGTTTCCATCGCTGGGAGATGTATTGAAGATGTAAATGAAAAAGCTTAAAACACTTTGGATTGAATTAAATGGTGGAACTGATTTATGTCTGTGATTGGTATATTTATACAAGCAAATTTTAATTTTATTTTTTATTTAGATTTTTTTTTTTTTTTTGAGAAAGGGAAAAAGAAAATAACAATTTCAAATGAAATATTGAAGCATTTTAATATTTTAAAAGTATTTATCTTGCTGGTTGTAAGGAAAATGAACCTCTGAAAGCAACCGATTATGTAGGAGCAGTGATGATATCATAACAGGGTCTGTTTATATCTGTCACAGAAAGGTGTATTATGTATATGGTGCAATAGGAAAGTGTATTATGTACAGTATATCCCAATGACTACAGATTGTTTATGTGTATTTCACTGACTACAAGTTGGCTCATTCAAGCATCATTAACTCCGGTCATATGCCACTCTTGGTCTAATTTATTGTTGGTGGGGGTGACAGGTTATCTCCAAACTGCAACTTTTGACATGGGACCTGGAGTTTCTATTATCTCTCCAAATCACATCACAATGGGTCAATCAAGGGATACATTACAATTAGATGCTCCTTGTACTGCCCATCATCACCTAATCAGCCAGTCAGGGGCAACAAATTACCCTAATGAACTGATGGACAGATCTGAAACCTGAACATATTGTTCAGGTTACAAAAATGTGGTTTCAGTAACAAACCTGGTTCACACCTTGGGGGTCAGCCATCAACTGAGCTGTGTCTAAAGTCCTTCCTTGCCCCAAGACAGAAGATAATCTACGTTATAAGTGTTCGGTGTTTTCTGAAATTTCTCCCTTTTTATTTTATAACTTGTATTGCATGTATATATGTCACCTTATTGCATCTATATTTTTGTTTTCTGTAAGCAACATACCTATGACTGCGGGCATATCTCAGACTGTTGTTTGAGACACAGCGATCCCCAGGCCTGTTATGTAGAACACAGATAAGAAAAAATGCACAGGCGCTTCCTAATGTATTATCACTTATGAACAAGGGAGTATATTATAAGCAACATATACACACTCACCTTCTTCTGTTGTGCATTTGGGCGGCACAACTCTCCTCAAGAAGGATATCGGATGGCTGATGATTGGGAGTCCGCAGCTGGGGTGCACGCTGTAATCCACACTCCCTGTGGATCAGTGAAGGGATCAAATACAAAAAACTGAAGGTATAGCAACTTCGAGGTGTTGTTTTGCTCACAACCAAACCGTACGTGCTTGATAACCTAATGAAGTGCGTGTACTAAGAATACGAAACGCGTTGTTATAATGAAAACCTTTCTTTATGAGTTTTATGGAAGAGGAGTATCAGGGCTGGCTATTAAGAGATGTACTTGTTTTTCATTTTATTTTTTGTGTTTTACTTTTCTTTTTATACATTTGATATTATTACTTGTCCCCATAGGGGACTTAAATCAGTGATATTTAGATCACTGTTACAATGCATAGCAGTATGTAGTAGTACTGCTATGCATTATAACTGTCAATCGCTATGGCATAGTGATGTCATAGGCAGCCTGGAAGCCTTCATTAGGCGTTTGTGTTGCTAGGGCAGGGCCGTTCCAAGGGGAGGGCAGGGCCGTTCCTAGGGGAGAGCAGGGCCGTTCCTAGGGGCGGGCAGGGCGGGCGACAGCCCGGGGCGCCGAGGCTCCGCTCAACCGAGGGGGGCGCGGCGGCCGCCCGTTCTTCCTGTCCGGAGGAGCGCCCCTGACTCTGCGCGGCTATTACGCGCAGAGCCAGCAGCTGCCAGTACAGGGGAGGAGGCGGGACGGATCATTCCCGTCCTGACTCCTCCCCTGTATCAGCGTCACAGGGAGCGCACGGCATTCACCGCGCCCCCTGCGACGCTCGATCTCCTCGGCGCTCAGCTCTGCCACCGAGGAGATCTCTGGGAGCTGCGCGACAGTGTAAGCAGTGTGAAGACGTCACGCTGCTTACACCGCTCAGCAGCTCCCGGAGCTGGACTGCGCGGACCGAGGTCTGGTAAGTAATGTTTTGTTGTTTTATAATTACTTACAGGGGGTGCATCAGTGGCAACAAGGGGGGCATCAGTGGCTACAAGGGGGGCATCAGTGGCAACAAGGGGGGCATCAGTGGCTACAAGGGGGGCATCAGTGGCTACAGGGGGGCATCAGTGGCTACAAGGGGGGGCATCAGTGGCTACAAGGGGGGGCATCGGTGGCTACAAGGGGGGCATCAGTGGCTACAGGGGGGGGCATCACTGGCTATAAGGGGGGCATCACTGGCTACAATTGGGGTATCACTGGCTATAAGAGGGGCATCTACTGGCTGTAAGGGGTGCATCTACTGGCTATAAGAGGGGCATTTACTGGCTACAGGGGGGCATCACTGGCTACAAGGGGCATCAGTGGCTACAATGGGGGGCATCACTGGCTACAAGAGGGGCATCTACTGGCTGTAAGGGGGGCATCTACTGGCTACAATGGGGGTATCACTGGCTATAAGAGGGGCATCTACTGGCTACAGGGGGCATCACTGGCTACAAGGGGGGCATCACTGGCTACAGGGGCATCTACTGGCTACAGGGGGCATCTACTGGCTACAGGGGTATCTACTGGCTACAGGGGGCATCACTGGCTACAGGGGGGCATCTACTGGCTAAAGGGGCATAACTGGCTACTGGGGGGCATCAATTGGCTACAGGGGGCATATACTGGCTACAGGGGGCATTCACTGGCTACAGGGGGCATCTACTGGCTACAAAAGGGGCATCTACTGGCTACAAGGGGGCATCTACTGGCTACGGAGGCATCTACTGGCTGCAGGGGGCATCTACTGGCTACAAGGGGGGACATTACTGGCTACAGGGACATCTACTGGTTACAGGGGACATCTACTGGCTACAGGGGGCATCACTGGCTACAGGAGGGCATCAAATGGCTACAGGGGGCTACTACGTGACTACACAGGGCATATTACATGGCTACCATATGAGGTGCTACAGATGGGGAGTTTGTATAGAGATAGGAATTGGTAGAGAAGTGCTGATAAATTGAGGAGTCTTAAGATATTTGTTTTGTAAATTTTACAGTGAAGAGTCAGGAGTAGTCGTCATCGCATCTGGGATAGATGGAGAAGAAGAAGAGAAAGAGAACAACTCTTCAGAGACGTCTTCTGTGAGTCACTAGATATGACTTCACTGTAATTATTTATATGCCTGCAGAGCCTGTGTACAGCGGGTATCCACCATTGTATGGTCACTGTATGGGGGTAATATTAGTTGTAGTATAATGGTTTATACTCAGTAATGGTCAGTTTGTATTATTTAGTCACTATGTGCTGGTGATATGTGGTCATGGTGTGGTGGTATTATTCAGTCACTGTGTGCTGGTGATATGTGGTCATGGTGTGGTGGTATTATTAGGTCAATGTGTGTTGGTGATATGTGGTCCTAGTGGTCTTGGGATTCTGGTTGGTGTAGCGGTGTTATTTGGTAACTGTAGGACTATGATTTTATACGTAGCAGATTGTGGTAAAGCTTTTTGTATATTTTAGCTTTGGTTTATGGTGATGCACTGTGGCGCCATATGTTACGGGGAGGGAGGTTGGGGGGGGGGGGGGCGGAGCGGGCGAAATTTCTTCACCTCGCCCTGAGTGAAATTTGGCCTAGGAACTGCCCTGTGCTAGGGAAAGCATAGGAAGTTGTGATCACATCATGGCGTTGCTGAAATAGTTAGAGGGAGCTCTCTTTCTCTGTCTTTCCCTTAGTTGCTGCCATCGAGATTGACCACAACAACTAAGGGGTTTATTGCCTGCAACCGGAGTGAGCTCTGGTTGTGGGTGATACAGCATGGGGCCAGCTTCAATATATAGCTGGTTCAATGCTCTGATTATGGAGGCTCACAAGCACCTTCCTTGCCAGGATGTATATGTACATCCAATGTTGGTAAGGGGTTAAGGCTTAAAACTTTAATATGTTTGGTCCTTGCATGCGCTAAGAATCCGTAGCCTCGATCATAGTGTTTAGACCTTTGACTGCAGGAGAGAAGTGTCTGCTTAGAGTGTTTTAACCCTGCAAGTGCTGGTGAGTGGTGTTTAAAGGTAACGGAGTCCTTCCCTCTGAATTTGAATATTGAGGAAGTTGGTGTCAGTGTATATTTTTGTGGTGCCTGAACTGTGTTGGGGAGTGATTTCTGCTCAATTTGCCACTTGAGTGGAAGATGAGTGCAAACAAGATTGAGTGGAAATAAATAAACCCCTGTACAGTGGCTACCACGTCCCGTGCTGGTAAGTGTGTACCTGACACTGGTATACCACTTTAGATATTAACCTATGTATGCAGATACTCCTAACTGTGAGACTATATGATCTCACTGAACTGTCAATTGTAATTGATCTTGCAACAGTGTATAACTTGTAACGTCTAGACCTCTGGTAGTACCTGTTTGGTGGCAGCCTGGCAGTATATGAATGTATGCTGATCTTTCCACTATACAGACCTCAGGAAGCACCAGTTTACAGTGTGAAACGCGTAGTTCGTCCTCTTGTTTTATATGTGTTTTTAGAATTTAATAAAAAACAGAATTTATTCTTTATACTATATCCAATACCACCGTGTTGAGCGCCAGACTTCATTTATTTTATTTTTTATCTATCCATCTACTGCAATATCTCGCTATCTGCTTATCTATGTATCTAACTATCTTTATTATATCTGTTTATCAATCTATCTATCTTTCTTATATCTATTTAGATATCAATGTATCTATCTATTCATCTATCTATGGGTGCTTTCACACAGCACAGTTTTTTATTATTATTATTTATTTTACAGCGCCCTTGGTTCCAGAGCGCTGTACATTCAAGGTGGTTACATAAGTAACATTGGTCAAACGGTTACAAAGTGACAATAAGTAACTAACAACAGGTACAGAGGGAGTTAGGGCCCTGCCCACGAGGGCTTACAATCTACAGGGAAGGGGTGAAGAGACAGAAGGTGAGGGGCAGACATGTTTATGGGATGGTGTAGTGCAACACAGTTAATGTTAGTCATAGGCAATCCTGAAGAGATGGGTTTTCAGGTTACCTTTGAGACTAGTGAGAGTGGAGGAGAGTCTGAGGTGTTGAGGCAGTGAGTTCCAGAGTGTGGGGGAAGCCCAAGAGAAGTCTTGGTACAGTTTTAACTGCGCTCCAATTAAACTGCCTTTATTACCAGCAAGCTTCTTTCACTTACCTAAACTGTTTGGAAAGTGAGTAATGAATTAATGTGTTTGTATCCACAAGACGTCACACACAGTCATTGGTCACTTACTTGAAACACCTTTCTGAACTATTTAGACAACTGAAAGAAGCTTGCTGGTAATAAAGGCAGTTTAATTGGAGCGCAGTTAAAACTGCACCAAAACTGAGCTGTGTGAAAAAACTGTACCAAAACTGCACTGTGTTAAAGCAGCCTATCTCATATCTATCTAATATATATCTCCTATCTCTCTGTCTTTTTATCTATCTATCTATCTATCTATCTATCTATTCCATATCTATCTATCTATCTATCTATTCCATATCTATCTATCTATATATCGATCTATTCCATATCTGTCTATCTATCTATTCCATATCTATCCTATCTATCTATCTATCTATCTATTCCATATCTATCTATCTATCTATCTCTCTATCTATCTATCTATCTATCTATATATCATATCTATCTATTAATATCTATTATCACATCTATCTATCTATCTATCTATCTATCTATCTATCTATCTATTGCAAATCTATATCACATCTTTCTAACTCATATCTACTATATCTATCTACAGTGTGTTGCAAAAGTGTTCATATCCCCTGAACTTTTCATTTTTAAACCTGACAGCCACAAACTTAAACTCTGATCCCCCCAAATAAAATCCATTGTGACCAATTGCCTCCAGAAGTCACCTAATTAGTATATAGTATTAGTTTATTCTCAGTATAACTGCAGCAGTTTTGTGAAGACCTTAGAGGTTTGTTATAGAACATTAGCGAGAAAACTAATGAAACCAAGAAACGCACTAGACAACTACTAGGGAAAAACTAACTGAAGAAGCTAATTGCAAGCATGGGATCCAAATTAGTCTCCAAGCTTGGATCTATGCTTGATAGTGTTATGGATGGTTATATATATAAGTGTGATCCTTTGTGTCTCCATTTTAATGTATTAGTTAGTATATACCTCACATACCTATGTAATACAGCATGTAAAAGCTGTCTGTATATCTCTTGTCACTAATGTGTTAACAAGATGGCCGCCTGTAGTAGTTTGTAGAGACATTTACCGTGTAATCCAAGATGGCACCTCTTCTGAAGTTACACCCTGTGTTTAGACATTCCTAAACTGTGAGGAGTGGTCTGTAGATAAGGACGTGCAAATAGACCCTCACAGCCAGGTACATGTGATGCTTCTTATCTACTAATTTGCAAAAGTATAAAAAGCTGCCATTTTGTTAATAAAGGCAGAAAGCATTTTCACAGCAACAGGACATATTGTGATGTTTTCTCGGTGCACCCTTTGTTATTTTTAATCTAATTTGGACCCCCACAAGGACAGAATAGCCCCTTTGAGGCTACCTCCATTTCAATAGAATTTAGCACTGATTACGTTTTTAATATATAGAGTTAAAAAAAAGTTTAATCCATTAAAAGAACAACAGATTTTGTATATAAAACACTTCCTTTGGCTATTAATTAGTTATTATATGCTTACTCCACAAATCTGGCCTTTATGAAACAGTGGCAAGAAGAAAGCCCTATTTGAAAGAAATCCACAAGAAGCCCAGCTTGAAAAAAGCTACATAGGGGACACAGCAAGCATGTGGGAGAAAACCAGCTCTGCACATCACCCTGAACACACCATCCCCACCGTGAAGCCTGGTGGGGGCAGCATCATGCTGGGGGTGGCTTTGTTTCAGCAGGGACTGAGAAGCTGCTCAGAGTTGATGAGAAGATGGATGGAGCTAAATACAGGGTAATCCCAGAGATAAACCTGTTAGAGGCTGCAAAAGACTTGAGACTGGGGCATAGGTTCACCTTCCAGCAGGACAACAACCAGGGGCGTAGCTACAGGGGTGCAGCGGTAGCAGTCGCTACCGGGTCCTGCAGCCTGAGGGGGCCCAAAAGCCCTCCTGCCACATAAGAAGATACTAGCATTGTAAATGGTGCATGGTAACTGGGGGGCCCCATTTCACTTTTCGCACCAGGGCCCAAGAGCTTGAAGCTATGCCTCTGACAACAACCCTAAACAAACATAAAGTTCGGCGGCAGATGATAAGTTCTCTTTTGACCTTTCTTCCAACCAACATAATATCCACAGAATCCAAAAGTCATCATGATGACTACTACTGTACCAACCAGTAGAACGATAAGCCATTTAGTATGATAGTCATCTGTAAAGTCATCTGTAAAGGAGAGCAGAAATAGAGATCAATACAGATATTAAACTTGTCTCCTTTATGGCTGAAACATCTACATTTGTCTTCTTGTTCTTCACTACCATCAACATTTTGACAAGCAATATGTGACTATTAAGTTAAGTGCACACGGTGTATTGTGGTGCATACAGTACGCGCCGCAATACATTGTGTGTCTCGGGAACTCGCGCTGATCAGCACATACTCCTGAGGCACGGGGTGTGGGGTGTGGGGGGGTGTGGGGTGTGGGGGGGGGGTGGGGCATAGACATGTCACTTATCTCCCCGTGCGTACAATATGATTGCATTATACGAAGGGGAGAGGAGGCATAATCCATAATTCTCTATGAGAAATATAGATTACCGTAATTGCGGCGCACATCTCGCCCGTATTAAAGCGCAAATGCGTGGCGAAATGTGTGCCGAAATTACGCCATGTGAACATAGCCTTTTATGGATCGTTTTTTTTTTATTGGGTGGTTGTTTTTTTATATAGTTTTTTAAAATTTCCCCTATGTACATGACTTCCTGCTTTGTCTCTGATTTCCCCTCTGTGAGCTCTGATAGCACGGCAGTAAGAAGATTGCTTGACAGTTCTCTTTAGGCCGACTATTACTTGAGATATATAAGTGTTATCAGCAGAGACTAATAAGAGTGATGAAAGATCCCCTAGAGCTGAAAAAATGAACGCATTATCCTTTCATGTGTTGCTCATGTCATTGCCCTGTGGTCTACTTTTATGTGTTGCTCATGTCATTGCCCTGTCGTCTAGTATAATCTTAGCTATCCCTGTCTAGAGAACAATAAAGCAATCATTCTGTCAGTACCTAATATTTGTAATGAGACTACATAGGGATAAGCAGCAGCTGCAGTAAAGTGATGTTATATGCAAAAAAATGCTATTCATACACATATCAAAATTGTATCACATACAAACCATTAAAAACATGGAAGGGTGAAGAGCAGTATCCAGAAAGGAGCCAGATATAGCATCAGGTGTGTTGAAATTCAGTGGAATAATATAAAGTGTATTATATTAACAATGGGTGGTACAGTTAGATAGTAGCAAACACACATTAGTAAATACATATAAATAACGCTACAATGGACTAACAGTGTGTGCATAACAAAAGTGTCATCTAATTGGTGATGCTTCTGCTTTAACACGCGTTTTGCGTGAATCGCTCTTTCTTGAGCCCCTGAAGAAGGGATTCTCGCAAAACGTGCCTCAAAGTTAGTATCATTTTACATGGGTATGTGATACTTTGCTACTATCTTACTGTACCATCCACTGTTATTATATTATATATACTTCCACTGAATTTCCTCACTCCTGAGGCTATATCTGGCTCCTTTCTGGATACTGCTCTTCACCCTTCCATGTTTTTAATGGTTTGTATCTAATGAAGTTTGGACATTTTATTTATTTTTGCTATGCTTTGTCTGTACATTATAGGAGAAACCATTCAATACAACAGGTGTTTCTGAATTCACCTCCTAAACGAGGCTTGCGATGCAGAAAACATCCAAATCCGGCACTTGTGAAACGAGCAATCTTTACTGAATCCACCAAATAGGGCAGCAGTACAAACGTGAAGTTTAAAAAAATGCTAAAACCTGCTAACACGTTTCGAGCTAGCTAGTTTTCGAAGTAGCTCGAAACGCGTTAACGGGTTTTAGCGTTTTTTTAGACGTCATGTTTATTCTGCTGCACTCGTTTCACAAGTGCCGGATTTGGATGTTTTCTGCATTGCAAGCCTCGTTTAGGAGGTAAATTCAGAAACACCTGTTGTATTGAATGGTTGATATCGCTGAGCCGCGGATTATCCAGACATATTGTTATGAGCTGGAGCAAGCTGTATTGACGGAGGCAAAGCCGAATGTAAGAAGGTGAGCCACTTATTCATATTTATTATAGGAGAAAGTTTGTCCACTTATTACAAGGGCTATTAGCCTACGTTCACAGGGCAGAGGATAAAATACTAGTTGGATTCCAATCAGAAACGGGCCAGTATTTTACACTCAGTTTTAGTTTTTTGTATCAGTTTTTGTCCTGTATTTTGCCGCGATTTATAGCTGTCCCATTCAATTGAACAGTACTATAATCGGCCACTTTCAAGTGAAAGCAGAAAATCCGAGCTGTGAAGAATACAGCTCCGATTTTCTATCGAGGTCTATGGGGATGATTTACAGTCTGAAATTAAAAGAAAAAAGTTGTACTGACCACCTGGGTTTCCCGCTGATGTGAGTCTAACACACCCCAGGAGCCTCTACACCCCTAGGGCAACATGTATGGAAAGGTCTGCGCCAGAAGTCTGGCGTCTTTTCAGCCCGAAAACTGGAGCAGTCCTTTTCATTATATTTTAAAAGCGCCCATACGCCATTATCAAGCGCATTACAGAGCGCCCGCGGCACTTTGTAATGCACCTGATATCGGGGGTGTGCGGAAGGCGGGGCGCACTAGAACCATGCAAAGCAACACATTTATAGCTTCAGTACGGCAAATCCAGGGGCATTACAGCTGGAGCAGGTAGATCACTTTCAAAGTGGTTTACCTGAGCCGGAAGTGTTATCTTAGCGCTAGAATGCACCTGATTTATGACCTGCAGTAGAACAGGTTCATAAATCAGGCACATTCTACACTAATATAATGCAAATGAAAATTGACATTTTAATGCCAAAATTCATACATGTCGCCCCTAGTGTCTCATCCGGCACACAGGAGATACTTGTTTTCCATTCACTGCAGTGAGAAATGGGGAGAGTGCATTCTCTGTGTATGAGGAGGAGACACCAGATGTGCAAAAGAGCAGGTTCCAGGGCTCTTTGGAGCTTCAGCGGTGATGGAGGATGAGCATCAGAGGTCAGGACATGTTTATTTCTGATTGCCTAGAAATCTTTCCTTCTTCTTTCTGAAGAATAAGTGTTGAATCAGAAGTCAATGCTCCATTTCACTTGCCAGAGAATTAACCTTCCCTCTCTCTGGAGGAAGGACTTGTTCTAGGACCTTTGAATCTTGCAGGGGCATCTACATCACAGGATGTATGGGACTGATAGGGATGTGGAGCTTGAGACAGTAATTTCTCCATTTCACAGTAGGTGGCACCAAAGCACCAGGAGGAAATTCAGAAAGAGAAGTAACCCGGGAAACTTGGGGCAAGGAGTCAGTCTGAGGAGAGCATTAAAAGGGTTGTTGCACTGTAGACATATCAATAGGATATGACATAGACGTCTGGTAGGTTTGGGTTCCACCTTTATCTACAGAATGAGTCCTAAAGCCTTGTCAATTGAAATCAATGAGAGTTCTAATTTCAACCTATCGCCCCCCCCCCCCCCCCGGCTTTACTCAGAACTCCCATTCATTTTAATTCAGAGTGTCCTGACCACCTTTAACATGGAACGGTCTTGGGGCCTTTCTTGAGATAGGTGCAGATCATAGAGTGGGACCTTTCAAACATTGGCGGCCTATCCTTTTGCTATGCCATTAATGTCTATGGTGGAATAACCACCTTAAGCGGCAGACAATTGGTGGATAGAAAAACGAGTGCTCGATTCTGTGAGAAACATCAAATACATCAAGTCGGGTATCCGAAAGAGACGCCATACCAGGGATTAATAGAAGAAGCTGAGACATGGGAAGACGATATGTGGACAGAAAGGGAAACACCTGTGTCACAGGTGTGCTGCCGAGGATCATTTCAATAAGATCTCAAACTCCCCAAACAGGCAAAAAGTCTCAAGAGATTGTGTCCTAGGTCCTAATATACCCAGGTTATTACACAGAGAATGAATACTGTATATACTGAATGGCCTGCCTACATGGTCCAGATATTCAAAGGGCAACATGCAATGCTTGGGGGTCAAGGAAGTAGGAGAGATATTTTTGCCAGAAATATTCCTACAGTGGCCACTGCCGACGCCCATTCAAAAAAAGCTTCATCAGAGCAGGAGCTGCAGTCGCTCTTTGCATATCAACAGACTATGCAAATGATTGCGCCCCCTAGTGGTGAAGCACCCTAGGGGGACTCAATGTTAAAGTTATACATATATATATATATATATATATATATATATATAATATAATATATATATATATATATATATATATATATATATATATATATAACATCTCACGCGCCACTTATTAGGTACACCATGCTAGTAACGGGTTGGACCCCCTTTTGCCTTCAGAACTGCCCTCAATTCTTCGTGGCATAGATTCCACAAGGTGTTGCAAACGATGCTCAATTGGTACCAAGGGCCCAAAGAGTGCCAAGAAAATATTCCCCACACCATGACAACCACCACCACCAGCCTGAACCGTTGATACAAGGCAGGATGGATCCAATGCTTTTCATGTTGTTGACCGGCCAAATTCTGACCCTACCATCCGAATGTCGCAGCAGAAATCGAGACTCATCAGACCAGGCAAACGTTTTTTTCCAATCTTCTACTGTCCAATTTCGATGAGCTTGGGCAAATTGGAGCCTCAGTTTCCTGTTTCTTAGCTGAAAAGGAGTGGCACCCGGTGTGGTCTTCTGCCTGCTGTAGCCCATCTGCCTCAAAGTTCGCCGTACTGTGCGTTCAGAGATGCTCTTCTGCCTACCTTGGTTGTAACGGGATGGCTATTTGAGTCACTGTTGCCTTTCTATCAGCTCGAACCAGTCTGCCCATTCTCCTTTGACCTCTGGCATCAACAAGGCATTTCCGCCCACAGGACTGCCGCTCACTGGATGTTTTTTCTTTCTCTGGACCATTCTCTGTAAACCCTAGAGATGGTTTGTGCGTGAAAATCCCAGGAGATCAGCATTTCTGAAATACTCAGACCAGCCCTTCTGGCACCAACAACCATGCCACGTTCAAAGGCACTCAAATCACTTTTCTTCCCCATACTGATGCTCGGTTTGAACTGCAGAGATGGTCTTGACCATGTCTACATGCCTAAAGGCCCTGTGTGGCCGCCATGTGATTGGCTGATTAGAAATTAAGTGTTAACGAGCATTTGGACATGTGTACCTAATAAAGTGGCCGTGAATTTATATATATATATATATATATATATATATATATAATTATATATAATAAAAAAAAATATATATATATATAAAAAAAATATATATATATATATATATATATTAAAAGTTCAAATCACCCCTCTTGTGTCATTTTACAACAAATGAAAAAAGGATGAAATAATAAAAAAAAAGTTACACATATTTAGTATCTCCGCGTCCATAAAAGTCTGATCTATTAAAATATAACATCTTGTATCCCATGCGGTGAACACCATAGAAGAAAAAAAATCCAAAACGACAAAATTGCAATTTTTGGGGTCACTTCACGTTCCTTAAAAATTCAAATAAAAGTGATCGAAAAAGTTGCATGTATTCCAATCTGGTACCAATGAAAAGTACACTTCAGCCCACAAAAAATGTCCCCTCCCTTAAGTCTGTAGGTAGAAATATAAAAAAGTTTTCGGTCGTAGAAAATGGAAAACGCATCGTTTATACTGAAAAAACAAAAACCCTTCAAACATGGCGCAAGTTAATTTTTATCACATTTTGCCCCACTTAGAAATTTTTTTCGCAGTTTTCCAGTATATTTTATAGTACAGTAAATGACATAATTAGAAAGTACATCTTGTCCTACAAAATAAAAGCCTTCATATGTCTGTGTAGATGGAAAAATACAAACATGATGGCTCCAGAAAGGCAAAGAGGGACAATCTAATGTGACAAAAAAATAGGCCTCAGCAAGAAGGTGTTAGAGGGGGGACCAGGCTATATAAATGCTGATATTGAGAACAGATGATTGATAAAGATGTTGATAAGGTAAACCTATATTTTCCAGCTCTTGTAAACTACATCTGCCGGTAGTCAGGGCATGCTGGGAGATGTAGTTTCACAACAGATGGACACAGGTAGCAGAGCATTGTACTATACCGTATACTGAGTGTAAGAATGAAGTCACGTACATTGCACAGTAACAGTGCCAAATGTTTTTACACTTCCTCTCTCATTTGTTGCGTGACATGTATAATTCCCGAACATCTCTCTCGTCACTGTCACGGTGTCATTTATATAATGGCCATTGGCGTAGCACTCAAGCGTCGGCGTTGGGTTTCCATCAGTGAGACATGAAAACCCTTTCTCTCCTTCCTTCAGATCCATGGTGGACGGGCACAAACTGTCAGTGAACACTGGGGGGTCTGAAATGGAAAATAGTACATTAAATCTCACATGTTATTGATAGAAGACTGTGTATCTATCTATCTATCTATCTATCTATCTATCTATCTATCTGTTTATCTATCTATCTATCTATCTATACAGTGAAGGAAATAATTACTTGATCCCTTGCTGTAAGTTTGCCCACTGACAAAGACATGAACAGTCTATAATTTTAATGGTAGGTTAATTTTAACATTGAGAGATAGAATATCCTTAATAAAATCCAGAGAATCACATTGTATAAATTATTTAAATGTATTTGCATTTTGCAGTGAGAAATAAGTATTTGATCCCTCTGACAAACAAGACTTAATACTTGGTGGCAAAACCCTTGTTGGCAAGCACAGCAGTCAGATATTTTTGTAGTTGATGATGAGGTTTGCACACTTGTCAGGAGGAATTTTGGTTCACTCCTCTTTGCAGATCATCTCTAAATCATTAAGATTTTGAGGCTATTTCTTGGCAACTCAGAGCTTCAACTCCCTCCATAAGTTTTCTATGGGATTAAGGTCTGGAGACTGGCATGACCTTAATATGCTTCTTTGTGAGCCCTCCTTTGTTGCCTTGGCTGTATGTTTTGAGTCATTGTCTTGCTGGAAGACCCAGCCACGACCCATTTTTTTTTTCCTATTCAAGAACGTTTATTAGAAATAATATGAAGTACAGTCAATGAAATATGCAAATTCAAAATTGCAACATACAGGATGTTCACAAAGCGAGAACAAATTAGGTCAAACTTTAAGACAGCTTTGCATATGATGGAATGAAATAACAAAAACTGATTCAATAATCACTTGTCACAAGAGAGGGTAGGGGAACCTCAAAGCTCTTTTTGAGCACAGTGTACATGTACTGAGTAAAGTCTCCGGCAAGCGATGTATTTACATTGAGTCTACATTGACTTAGATCATTCATTAATGAGTATTAGAGTTTCAAACAAAGAAAGGTCAACAGTGGGATGCAAAACTAATAACATGGTAAGAAACTTAAGACTATAAAATACTAATATCCAGTCAGCTCGTGTGTTCACGACCCATTTTTAATGTCCTTGTGGAGGGAAGGAGGTTGTCGCTCAGGATTTTACGGTACATGGCTCCATCCATTCTCCCATTGATGCGGTGAACTAGTCCTGTGCCCTTAGCAGAGAAACCCCCCCAAAACATAATGTTTCAATCTCCATGCTTGACAGTGGGGACGGTGTTCTTTGGGTCATAGGCAGCATTTCTCTTGTGGGCACTGCAGGATTTTAAACCATAATGTGTGACCAATGGTTTTCTTAATGACTGTGGTTCCAGCTGCCTTGAGATCATTAATAAGTTCCCCCCGTGTTTTTTTAGGCTGATCTCTATCCTTCCTCATGATCAAGGATACCCCACAAGGTGAGGTTTTGCATGGTGCCCCAGATTGATGTCGATTGGCAAACATTTTGTATTTTCTTCCATTTTCTTACTATTGCGCCAACAGTTGTCTCCTTCTCACCCAGCATCTTACTTATGGTTTTGTAGCCCATCCCAGCTTTGGGCAGGTCTATGATCTTGTCCCTGACATCCTTAGAAAGCTCTTTGGTCTTGCCCATGTTGTTGAGGTTACAGTCTGACTGATTAATTGAGTCTGTGGACAGGAGTCTTTTATAAAGGTGACTATTTAAGACAGCTGTCTTTAATGCAGGTAACAAGTTGATTAGAAGCATCTAACTGGTCTGTAGGAGCCAGAACTCTTAATGGTTGGTAGGAGATCAAAGACTTATTTCTCTCTACAAAATGCAAATAAATTTATATAATCTGGATTTTATTTTGGATATTCTCTCAATGTTAAAATTAACCTACCCTTAAAATTATAAACTGTTCATGTCTTTGTCAGAGGGTAAACTTAAAAAATCAGAAAGGGATCAAATACTTATTTCCTTCACTCTATCTATCGATCGATCTATCTATCTACCCCTATATCTATCTCATACATATCAATTTATCAATCTATCTCATATACAGAATATCACAAAAGTCAGTACACCCCTCACATTTTTGTAAATATTGCATTAGATCTTTTCATGGGACAACACTGAAGATACAACATAAAGTAGTCAGTGTACAGCTTGCATAACAGTGTAAATTTGGTGTGTCCTCAAAATAACTCAGCACAGCCATCAATGTCTAAACCGCTGGCAACAAAAGTGAGTACACGCCTAAGTGGAAGTGGACAAATTGTGCCCAATTTGCCATTTTCATTCCATGGTGTCATGTGATTTGTTAATGTTACAAAGTCTCAGGTGTGAATGGGAAGCAGGTGTATTAAATCTGATGTTATCGCTGTCACACTCTCTCATACTGGTCACTGGTTCAACTGTCTGAAGATATGAAAAAAAGAATTGTTGCACTACATAAAGATGGCCGGGGCTATAAGAAGATTGCCAACACCCTGAAACTGAGCTGCAACATGGTGGCCAAGACCATACAGTGGTTTAGGAAGACAGGTTCCACTCAGAACAGGCCTCGCCCATGGTCGACCAAAGAAGTTGAGTGGACGTGCTTAGCATCATATCCAGAGATGAGTGCTACTTGCATTGCTGCAGAGGTTACAGAGGTGGAGGGTCAGCCTGCCAGTGCTCAGCTTATTCAGATCAGACGGTGTCAAGCGAGTGTGGCGGCAACCAGGTAAGGAGTACAGAGACCAGTGTCTCTTACCTACAGTCAAGCATGGAGGTGGGACAGTCACGGTTTGGGGCTGCCAGCTGTGGGGAGCTACAGTTCATGGAGGGAACCATGCATCCCAACATGTACTGTGACATACTGAAGCAGAGCATGATCCCCTCCCTTCTGGGCCGTAGGGCTGTATTCCAACATGATAACAACTCCAAACACCTCCAAGACGACAACAAAGAAAATGAGGGTAAAGCTGCTTGACCGGCCAAACATGTCTCCTGACCTAAATCCTACTGAGCATCTGTGGGGTGCCCTCAAACGGAAGGTGGAAGAGCACAAGGTCTCTAACATCCACCAGCTCTGTGATGTCGTCATGGAGGAGGGAAGAGTATTCCTGTGGCTGCAACCTGTGAAGCTCTAGTGACTTCCATGCCCAAGAGAGTTAATGCAGTGCTGGAAAATAATGGAGGCCACACAAAATATTCACACTTTGGCCACAATTTCTCCATTTTCACTTAGGGGTGCACTCACTTTTTTTGTCACTTAGGGGTGTACTCACTTTTGTTGCCAGTGGTTTGGGCATTAATGGCTGTGTGCTGAGTTATGTTGAGGAGACACCAAATTTACCCTGTTATACAAGCTCTACATTGACTACTTTACATTCTGTCAAAGTGTCAGATCTTCAGTGTTGAACCAAATGAAGTCTGCAGCACTGGGAAAAACTATATATATGGGTGCACACCTCACAAACCACAGTCCATTGGTCCATGAAGTATAAAGAGATCCAGGCAGCACTTCTACAGTAAACGTTTTTTATTTCACCCAAGTATTCAACATTTCAGCTCTAGTACAAGCTTGAAAAAGGGCTCTTTTATATGTTCAGTGTTGTCCCATGAAAAGATATAATACAATATTTACAAAAATGTGAGGGGTGTACTTACTTTTGTGAGGTACTGTATATCATTTTATCTATGTAGCTGTCTATTTCATATCTACATTGTTTGAAATGTTGGGAACCGTTCAAAATTCTGTATATTTCTGCATAAATTTGACCTAAAACTACCTCAAATTTTCACATAAATCCTGAAAGCAGATAAAAAGAACCAAAGCAAACAAAGAAGTCAAAGATATTAGACTTTGTCATTTATTTATTGAAGAAAATGATCTAATATCACTCATCTGTGAGGGGCAAAAGTATGTGAACCTCTGCTTCCAGTCTCTGGTATGTCCATCTTGTGCAGCAATAACTGCACCTAAATGTTTCTGAGGCTGCACTACTGACAGGTTCTGATGCACTATGTCTACCTCCGATCTGATAGGAACAACCATGGAGACAAGGGCCTCATTTAGCAAACAGTCCAACACCAAGACTGTTCTTGTTGCTGATAGCAACCTATCAGAGCTCATATCAACCAATCAGAGCCCATAGCAACCAATTAGAGCTCATAGCAACCAATGAGAGCTCATAGCAACCAATCAGAGCTCAGCCCTTCATATTTGAAACTGCTGTGGAAAAATGAAAGCTGAGCTCTGATTGGTTGCTATGGGCTCTGATTGGTTGATATGACCTATGATAGGTTGCAGTGGGGTCTGATTTTTTTGCTATGGGCTCTGACTGGCTGATATGAGCTTTGATAGGTTGCTATGGGCTCTGATTGGTTGCTATGAGCTCTGATTGGTCGCTATGAGCTCTGATAGGTTGCTTGGGGCAACAAGGACAGTCTTACTGTTTAATAGCTTAAAAAATAAGGCCCATTGTTTAGATTCATATCACCATCTACATCAGTGTCCCGATCCTACTTGAACAGTGGCATCAATGTGTTGTCATTTTCACTCAGTAGTGCAGTCTGCTTCAGTCTAGTAGGGCAGAGGTTTACAACCTTTTTTACTGCCAAAAAACCCCAACTCCTGTCCTATTTCAATGGGGACCCACAAAATTTTGGTAATCTAACAAATCAGTAGCATTGTACCCAATGAAAGTGTGTACTAGGGGCAACATCTATTGATGTATGAGCAGTTGCACTCCAGACTTTGGCACAATCGGCGTCTGAGGGCGTCGCACCACATTGAATGGGGGATGCCAGAACTAGGCGCAGAACTGTCAGAACAAGACCAAGTACAAAGTGGTCCGTCTGAGACCAAAGTTGTCCTAGTGGAACTAAATTTGCCATTAGACCAAAAAATTTCAATTATTTCTCAATTTATACCACAAAAATAATACAAATTTATGGTAATTATCAAACCATATAAAATTTAATAATATAAAATAAATGTTACATTATTATATTATTATTATATTATTTAATATATAATGACATTAAATTCCAAAAGCGCTCTGAAGTCAGAGTAAAGAGGATCCAGCGGTATGTATCATCAAATGCTTTATTGAAAAGACAGAGGATAAAAGGTGCGTGTAGCCTTAGGCCATGTTCACACGGCTTATTTCGCAACGGATTTGCAGCCGTATTTACGGACGCAAATCCGTTGCGAAATCAGTTACAAACAAGTAACTGGCCGTTTTACATTGATTTTAATGGGAAATACGTGTCGTCGTTCAGACGACACTTATTTCCGTTCCGGATTGCGGCCGCGGATTGCGGCCGCAATCCGGCCGCAAAAACAATGTGCATGTCAATTATTTCCGGACGGATTCACCAACTACAATGAATGGAGATGGTGAATCCGTCGGGAAATCAGTTCCAAATACGTGCCACACTTAGTGGCTCTTATTTGAAACTGATTTGCACCTGATTTCGGAACATATTTACGATCGGCAATCCGATGTAAATACGTTCTGAAATAAGCCGTGTGAACATTGCCTTACGTTTACCCATTTCAGCTTCATCTGAAGCATTGTTCAAAACAAGGAACACTATAAACATACTGGTATTTAAACCCTGTTAAAACCCATGGGAGGGAACTTCCTGTTTACATCTCTCAGATTAAAGGGGATTTGCCACCAGACCAAGTACTGACCTCTGTTCAGCATGAGAGCAAGATGTAAACAAATCACGCTGAGTCATGAAGCTGCAGGGGAGAGAGGGAGAGGGGAGGGGGGAGTGAGGAATCCAAAGGGAGCGTCTCAAAACTTAAAGGGGTTGTCTCGCTACAAAGAATAGCTTTCAAATTGTAGGGAACACAAAATAAAGACATTTTCCAAATATATTGCATTGTTCCTCTGTTTTCCCTAAAGAGATACAAGTGAATTTATTACCTCAGTGGCTATTTCAGTTCCCTCAGTAACTGACCTGTAAACAAATCTCCCCGGGCTGTTTGTTCAATGAGATAACAGAGAGTGAGTCATCACACAGGTTGGCAGTGTCAGTCAGTGTCCTGTGCTGCCAGACAGTAAAAAGCTTGATTTATCTCAAGTAAACAGCTCTGTAATTAGGGCTTTTGTTTTGGGGATCAGATAAGAAGTCCTTGGAGTAGTTTGAGAAGCTAATCTAATCTAATTAGCAACTGAAAGCACGGAGCTTATGCTGTACAAGCACAGAGTTTATACAAATTAGTCTGAACCAGGAAGTGACAGAGAATTTCTTTCATGCATTCTTTGAAACCCTGTGGGGAGACAACTCCTTTAAGTGAACTAATAAACAGTACAACAGTGGATTCAATACAGCAAGACACAGAGCCTCAGATGGCACTGTCAGGAGAAACCTTATCTGCTAAGAAGCTAATGTAATGTAAACAAATCCCGGAGCTGACAGAGACGCACACAGACACACACAGCCAGAGCACAGAGCCTGCATAAGGGGATCCTGTGACATGTTCACTAAAATAATCAAACTATAACTTGTGAATTCTGTATACAAAAGAGAACACCTATTCTAAACAGCAGATTGAAAGCTCCTTCATGTTCTCTGTCATCAGATAAAGCAGGGATCTAATAACACTACAGCTAGTTATTCTGTATACAAAAGAAAACATATTGCTACCCGGTGCCTTCAAAGACCATTCATTCTGCCTGTCATCAGATATGAAGTGATTCACGCAAGCGCGGCCTTTCAGCTCCTGGGTCGTGACTAGGGGAAGCTTTGAGGTAACCAAGGGGGATTGAGAAATGCTGTAGCTCTCAGAGTTTTCACTTTTTTTAATCACATATATTTAGAAAAGTGATTAAATACCCATTTTGGAGGTTCCCACGTCAACATTACATGGTGGCAAAACTCCTTTAAAAATTAATCCTTACTGGACTATACACAAAAAAAGAGAGGGAAACATAGTGAGATTATCGCCACAGGTAAACTGCATATAAATAAAGCCCTAACTGGGGGACAAAATGACAAGGTGGGGGAAAAATGTATGAATATATATATATTTATATATATATACAACCATATATAAACATCATTTAAAGGGGTTTCGCCATGAAGTAAAATTGACGTGGGAAGTTTGTAAATTAAATAATAAACATTTTCACCATTCATTATTATTAAACATTCTGCACCACTTTTGTTTTAGCTGCTCCTTTAGTGATCCATTGTTTACAGCTCGTCTCCAGGGGATATGACCAGGGCTGAGAGCTCCTCAGTCCTGGTCGCACATGGTCAGACATCACTTCTCCTCTCAGGCAGCTACTGAGTGTTGTCACAAATGCGGTAGTGGGATTCCACTGGGCTACCGCAAGCGATGGTGTTAGCCACGCCAGGGAGCGGAATCTAAGTAGGTCCCGGTTTTCACCAGAGCTCGCCGCAAAGTGGGATGGACTTGCTGTGGGGACGAGCGGACACATCCAGGTAATATAGGGACAGCGCCCGGCAATTAGCCAATTACCGGCGCGCCCTAGAGAATTTCACAGAGCCGTCGCACGCGCGCCCTAGAGAATGGGGACGCGCACGCCGGCCAGCAGGTAGATGCGGACAGACAGGATCGCGGCCGGATGAGTATAGGCGCGCTGGGGAGCGAGTGTGCCCAACACTCGGGCCGCGGCTCCACTTGCTCCTGAAGCCGGGGCGCAGGCAGGACCGCTAAAGCGCCCACAGCCCAACTTGCGGGCTGCGGCGCTATTCGCGACAGTACCCCCCTTCCTTAGCCCTTCCCTTCTTTCTTTCCTGGAGGAACGTCGGCACCAACTCACGGTCCAAGATGTTGTCTTTTGGCTCCCATGACCTCTCCTCAGGCTCAAACCCCTTCCAGTCGATAAGGAAATGCCGCTTTCCCCTGATCGTCTTCACGTCCAGAATTTCTTTCACAGTGAAGACATTGGTGGACTCGGCTTCAGAAGACGGAGGCAATCCTCCGGGAAAAGCAGTTCAAGACCACAGGTTTCAGCAAGGAGACGTGGAAAGAGTTGGGAATACGCATAGTGGGCGGAAGCCGGAGTTTATAGGCAGCCGGGTTGATGCGCTCGAGTACCTCAAACGATCCTACATAATGGGGACCCAGCTTGTAGCGGGGGACCTTGAGCCGGATATCTGGCCGAAAGCCACATCTTGTTGCCAGGGGAGATAACTGGGGGGGGTCTTCTATTTTTGTCCGCTTGGACCTTCATGCCTGCCGACGCTTGCTGCAGGGACTGGGGTGTCTGATTCCAAATGGTCAACATATCTCGGACAAAAATATCCGTTGCCGGAACCTCAGATGGAGAAGACAATGGAAGCGGGGGGCAGGG
This sequence comes from Phyllomedusa bahiana, assembly GCA_025379985.1. NCBI lineage: Eukaryota > Metazoa > Chordata > Amphibia > Anura > Hylidae > Phyllomedusa > Phyllomedusa bahiana. The sequence continues at coordinate 126,098 of JAODAL010004081.1, forward strand.
ATGCTGGCCATACACAATGACGAACAGAGAGGTACCAGTGGATTCAGAATCCAGGGAGTTATAAGAAAACTCTGCCCAAATAAGTAAGCTGGCCCAGTCACCCTGTCAAGCCGAGACAAAGTGCCACAAATAGCCCCCCAGGATCTGATTGATTCTCTCCATTGTCCATTCGTCTGCGGGTGGTAGGCAGAGCAGAAATCCAGGTTCACCTGCAACTGTGAGCAGAGGGACTGCCAGAACCTAGACATGAATTGGACCCCCGATCCGAGACGATATGCTGGGGAAGTCTGTGTAGACGGAAGATATGGAGAAAAAACAGGCTGGCCAAACGGGGAGCCGATGGTAAACCTGGCAAAGAGACAAAATGCACCATCTTAGAAAAACGGTCCGTGACCACCCAGATGACCGTGTTGCCCGAGGAGGGAGAAAGATCGGTGACAAAACTCCATCTCTACATGAGAACAAGGGGTCCTGGGGATAAGCAGAGGTTGGAGCAGACCCATGGGTTTGTGGCGAGGGGTCTTGTCACGGGCACAAATAACGCAGGACTTCACAAATTCCCTGACGTCCTTAGCAAGCTCTGGCCACCAGTAAAAATGGGAGATCAGGAGGAACGAATTGCGAGCTCCTGGTTGACCGACCACTAGAGAACAGTTTTCCCATTTCAAAATCTTCCTGCGGAGCGCATGACGCACGAAAGTCTTCCCTGGAGACACATTCCGAAGATCCACCCTAGCTGCATAGATCAAGCGTTCGGGAGAAATTATATGCTGTGGAACAGCCTCCTCCCCCAACACATCGGAGACACGGTAGAGCGCGTCGGCCCTGACGTTCTTCTCTGCAGGTCGAAAATGTATCTGGAAGTCGAAGCGTGAGAAGAAGAGGGACCACCTGGCTTGACACGGATTGAGGCATTAGGCTTCAAAAAAAAAAAAAACTGTGTCTTTACTTGAAACTTTGTAAACTTTGTTTTCCAAATTTGCTCTCCGTAGGAAAAGGCCCGATGGAAGGTTATGGGGTGCACCCAGATTTCAGATGGTCTATGGACAGTGAAGAAAAGCCAGAGACCCCCACGGACCTTCAAACATAACAATGCACTGTGATTCTATTCAAAAGATTAGAATCCTTTATTATGGACTGACATGATTTTTTTTAAGGGTATTAGGCGTGATCATACAGAGAAGGTAGGCATATTACAATCCAATCAAATATAAGTATATAGCATAAGATATAGGTTACAATCCAATCAGTGTCTTAATGTAAAGATATCATTTAATTATTAAAATCATGACACCTCCCATCTACCAAAAAAAATTAAAATGAATGCTCTGACATCTGTCTTAGTTACACTAATCTAATAACCTTAAATAAGCAGCAGCTATGACCTGTTATTCAAATGCCACGGCCTTCTAGACGTATCTCTAGACCAAATATTATGATGTGAGCGGAACAGAACATGTCCTTGTATCCTAGTCAGAAATTCATATTAGAACAAAGATTTAAGTTTGAAGAAGACAAGATGGATGCCATTAAAATGCTAAAATTATCAAACTTATTTTCAATTCTGTTTCAACCCCCACGTGGAGAGACACCGGCTTGGTCCTGTACCAAATGGTGTCACCAAGGAGCTCCCCTGTGACCGAGGATATCACCAACGGCTTCTCCAGGCCATCCACTGGAAGATGATACCGGGACACCAGGGTGGCATGGATGAAATTCCCGGTGGAACCGGAGTCCAGAAAAGCAGGAGCCTGAAATACAAGTCCTGAGTCAGTCGTGATCTCCACAGGCATAGTAAAGCGTGGAGAGGAGGAGTTCTCACCTAGGGATACCTCTCCAACATGGTCTAGGTGCGGGCGTTTCCCGGACGCTGAGGACGAAGCGGACAGCCACTACGAAAATGATCTGGGCTGGCGCAGCACAGGCACAGCTTTTCAGCACGCCGACGGGATGGGCTCGATCTACCTGCATGGGCTCTTCCCCGGACGGTAGAAGAGGCGGCAGTGGAGGCCTCTGGAACACCGGGACCAGGCGTGGCAGCCGGCGGGGTCGCACCAGGTCACGTTCTTGGCGAAGCTCCTCTTGCCTCTCGGTGAAGCGTACGTCTATGCGGGTGGCCAGGTGGATTAATTCGCTTAAGGAAGACGGCAGATCTCTTGTAGCAAGGGAGTCCTTAACCCCACTGGAAAGACCTTTCTTAAAGGTGGCGCACAGGGCGGCGTTATTCCAGTACAGTTCTGACGCCAAAGTACGAAATTGTACCGCATAGACTCCGACCGAGGATTCGCCCTGGCGCAAGTTCAGAAGCGCTGTCTCCGCAGAAGATGCCCGCGCAGGCTTCTCGAAGACACCGCGTAATTCTGAGAGGAAGGCCTGCAGGTCCGCAGTCACCGGATCGTTCCTGTCCCATAGGGGTGTAGCCCAAGCCAAGGCCTTCCCAGACAGCAAACTGAGCATGAATGCCACCTTCGAGCACTCAGTGGGGAACTGGGCCACCATTAACTCAATGTGCAATGGAGCACTGGCAGTGTCGGACTGGGGGGTCTGGGGCCCACAGGGGAGTTGATCTGGGGGGGGCCCACCCTTGATCTTGGGGGGGCCCACCCTACTGTACGTAAAAATATTACCGGCCTCTCGGACATAAATGCGCCCATTTTACCACATAATACAGTGTGAAAAACAGAATTTTATTGTGTAGTACAATAGCAAGTGGACGCATATCTGTATATCGCACATATCTGTCTGTCTAGCATATCATAGACACAGGGCTAAGTAGCTCCATCCTATCCCCTCCCCCCACATACAATATCCCCCCCCACCCACATACAATATCCCCCCTCCACCCCCATACCAAAATCCCCCTCCCCACATACAATATCCCCCTCCACCCCCATACAATATTCCCCTCCCCCACATAAAATATTTTTCCCTTTCCCCCCAAAATACAAAAATCCCCCCCCCACCCACTACAATATCCCCTCCACCCACATACAAAATCCCCCTTTAAACCCCCAAAACAATATCCCGCTCCCCCCCACATTTTAATATCCCCCCCACCCCCATACCCAAATCCCCCTTCCCCCCACATACCCAAAATTTTCCCCTCCCCCCATAAATATCCCCCCTTTCCCCCACATACAAATCCCCCTCCAAACCCCCAACCCAAAATCCCCCTCCAAACCCCCATTTCATATCCCCCCCACCCCATTTTTAAAACCCCCCCCCCCCGGATACAATATCCCCCTCCCACCCGCATAAAAATATCCTCCTCCGCCCCGAATAAATATCTCCCCAAGCCCGCCAAACTAAAATCCCCCTCCCCCCGCATACAATATCCCCCACCGCCCGCATACAATATCCCCCCTTTCCCCCCGCCCCTTTCACAAACCCCCTCCGCCGCATCCCAAAATTTTCCCCCACCCCCGCATGCATATTTCCCCCCCCCAAAAGCCCCTACAATTTTCCCCCCCCCTCCCGCATACTTTTCCCCCTCCACCCGCAAAACAATATCCCCCCTACCCGATTCAATATCCCCGTCCCCCCAAATACAATATCCCCCTCCCCCCACATTTCAATTTTCCTCCTCCAATAGTCCCCATTTCAATATCCCCCTTTCCAAACCAAAATTTCAAAATCCCCCCCACCCACATACATTAACCCCCCCAACCCCCTACCCCTTTCCCCTCCACCCCCATTCAATAAAACCCCCACCCCCACATACAAAATTTTTTTCCCCCCACCCGCCCTACAATATCCCCCTTCCCCCCGCAAAACAAATCCCCTTTCCCCCCACAATTTCCCAAAATTTTACCCCCCCAACCCTACAATATCCCCCTTTCCCCCCACATACTTATCTCCCCCCACGTTTCCATTGGGGCACGCACCTCACCACCTTTCCTTTAAAAAACACCAGCAAGGAAAATAGAAAATGGGAACTCCCATCAAGGGTTCCCCCCCGGGTGTTCCCTCACTCTTTCAATCAGGGGCACATTTTACACGCCCACTTAAATAATTTCCAATAAACCTACAAAAACCCCCCTTTTTGAGACCACCCCTTTAAAGGGCAGGGCCCCAGCCAGGTATAACCTACAAAAATGCCATATAGAGACCACATAGAGGGTCAGAAACCCGCTCGGTATAAACCCACAAAAAACCACCAAATAGAGACCCCCATAGGGGGTCAGAACCCGTAGGTCAAAATAAAATTAAAAGTGAAAACCAAAAAAATTTATCCATTTTAGAAGTAAAAAACCCCTTTTTCCAGGGGAATCACCGGAGACGTCTATCTGAGGGTCGTTTTTCTCTCCCTGAGTGTTCTTATTCCCTTTTTCTTTTGCATCCGTTCCCATGCCATTATTTACTTGTTCCCCGGGGAAATCATCCCTGCAGAAAATTATTAAAACAATATATTTTTGATATCCTCAATTTTCCCGCATTTTTTTTACCCTTTTCCCCCTCCCTTTCAAAACTTCCCAGGGGTGGGGAGGCGGGTTTAAAAACCCTAAATTAGAGGGTTTGTATCCTTTGGGGGTTGGAGGGGGGGGGGAGAGGGACTTTAACCCCCCCCGGAGATTTAAAAGATGTAGTATACAGGCAGTTAAGGGTCTCTTTTAGGGGAGTATACAGGTAGTTAGGGGCCCCCCTTTAGCTAAATGTGCAGGAAAGGGCAGCCCCCCCTTTAGCTAGGGGTGTAGGGAAAATAAAGGGCCCCCCCTTTTGCTAGTGTGTTGGTAGTTTAGGGCCCCTTTAAACTTGTGTGTAGGTTTTAGTCAGGGCCCCCCTTTTTGGTTTTTGGTTTTTGTAGGTAGTCGGGGCCCCCCTTTAGGTAGTCAGGGCTCCCTTATTTAGTCAGGGCCCCTTTTATTTTTGCCAGGGGCCCCCATAGTAAAACCCCGGGGCCCCCATTGTTGTCAGGGGGCCCCCCCCTAGTAGCCGGGGCCCCCCCAAAAGGGAGGCCCGGGGCCCCCTTAGTTAATGGGCCTCCCATAGTTTGTTGGCCCCCCCCCTTTTGTAGTCCGGGGCCACCCAAAAAGTAGCCAAAGGGGGGCCCCCTAGTTGCCCCGGGGCCCCCCCCTAGTAAAACAGGGGCCCCCCTTTGTACCGGGCCCCCCCTTTTGTAGAGGGCCCCCCCCCTAGTATTCAGGGGCCCCTTAGTTTTCGGGACCCCCTTAGTTGGGCAGGGGCCCCCCTTAGTAAGGGCAGGGCCCCCTTAGTTGTTTAGGGCCCCCCCCTTTGGTTAAATCAGGGACCCCCTTTTTTTTTTTAGGGCCCCCCTAGTTTGCCAGGGCCCCCCCAAATAGCCGGGCCCTTTGTTGCCGGGGGGCCCCCCTTTGTAGCCCGGGGCCCCCATGTAGCCAAGGCCCCCTTAGTAGGGCAGGGCCCCCCCTTAGTAGCCGGGCCCCCCCTTAAATGCCAAAGGGCCCCCCTTTGTAGCCAGGGCCCCCTTTAGTCCCGGGGGCCCCCCTTTGTTTCAGGGGCCCCCCCTTGTTAAACCAAAGGGGCCCCCCTTTTATGTCAGGGGCCCCCTTAGTAGTCAGAGCCCCCATTAGTGCCAGGGCCATTAGTAGCCAAAGGGCCCCCCCTTTTGTAGTCAGGGGGCCCCCTTAGTAGTCAGGGGGGCCCCCCCCTTTGGGGTCGGGGCCCGCCCTTTGTTTGTAGGGACCCCCCCCTTTGTGCAGGGGCCCCCTTAAATAGTCAGGGCCCCCCTTAGTAGGCCCCGGGCCCCCATTAGTAGCCGGGCCCCCCATAGTTCCAGGGCCCCCCATAAGTAGCCAGGCCCCCCCCTTTTTGTTTTAAACAGGGGCCCCTCTTTTTGTAGGTTTAGGGGGCCCCCCATAGTAGCCCGGGGGCCCCCCTTTTGTTTGCCAAGGCCCCCCCTAGTTGCCAGGGCCCCCAAGTAAACCAGGGCCACCCAAGTAGCCAGGGCCCCCCCAAAAAGTAGCCGGGCCCCCCCCCAAACACCCCTTGTAGTTTAGGGCCCCCCCCCCCCCCCCCCTTAGTTTTTAAATCCCCCCCCCCCCCCCCCCAAAAACCCCCCCCCCCCCTTAGTAGTCAGGGCCCCCCCCCCTTAGTTTGTTTAGGGCCCCCACCCCTTTGTAGTCAGGGGCCCCCCCCCCTTTAAGGTTGCCCGGGCCCCTCCCCTTGTAGTCAGCCCCCCCCCCCCCATTTTTGTATTTAGGGCCCCCCCCCACCCCCCCCTTTGTAGTCAGGGCCCCCCCCCCCCTTTGTAGTCAGGGGGCCCCCCCTCTTTGTAGCCCGGCCCCCCCCCCCCCCTTTTGTAGCCGGGGGGACCCCCCTTGTAGTCAGGGGCCCCCCTTAGTAGTAAGGGGCCCCCCTTTGTAAGGGGCCCCCCCCCCTTTTAGTAGGGCCCGGGGCCCCCCCCTTTTGTGTCAGGGGCCCCTCCCTTTGTTGTCAAGGGGCCCCCCATTTTAGGCCCGGGCCCCCCAAAAGGTTTTGGGCCCCCCCCCCTTTGTAGCCAGGGGGCCCCCCCCCTTGTATTCAGGGCCCCCCCATTTAGTTTGGGGGGCCCCCCTAGTAGCCGGGGCCCCCCATAGTAGTCAGGGGCCCCCCCCCCCCCTTTTGTTGGGCCCGGGGCCCCCCCCCTTCGTTGCCTGGGCCCCCCCCCCTTAGTAGCCAGGGGCCCCCCCTTTGTAGTCAGGGGCCCCTTTTTAGTAGTCAGGGGGCCCCCCCTAGTTGTCAGGGGCCCCCCCTTAGTCAGGGGGCCCCCTTATAGCCAGGGCCCCCCCCCCCCCTTTGTAGTAAAAGGGGGCCCCCCCCTGAGTAGTTTTTTAGGGGGCCCCCTAGTAGCCCCGGGGCCCCCCCATAGTAGCCGGGGGGGCCCCCTTTGATAGTTTAAAAAAATAAAAAAAAACCAGCCACTTACCTGGGGTCCGGGTCCCGCCCCGGCTCCCGGAAAAGGGCCCGGTTCCCCCCCTCGAGCTCCCGGGCTCCGTTAAATGGCCCCCCTGCAAAAGGCGGCGCGGTGAAGTGGGCGTTTAAAGCGCCGCCTAAGTCACCGTAAGGGGCCCCGGCCCCCCGGGGGAGGCCCGGGAAAGGGCCCAATGGTTCAGCCCGCCAGGCGATCAGCGGGGGGCCCCAGCGCTTTAAAGGCGCTGGCTCCCCTGAAAACCCCCCCCGCCCCCGCCCCCCCCCCCCCCGGGGGGTCGGGGGGGCTTTAGTCCCCCCCCTCCCGGGGGTGGTCTCTGGGCGCTGGGACGGGGTCCCCCGGGCGTTTCCCGTGGCCCGGATGCGCCCGGCCCCGGGGCCCCGGGGAGGGAGGGCACTTTTCCCTTCCCGGGGCCCCACAGCGGGTCGGGGGCCCCCGGGGGATTTCCCCGGGTTTCCCCCCGGGGGCCCAAAATCCCAGGGCCGAGCATGGGGGAATAAAGCCCCGCCCCAAAACTTTGGATCCCCCCCGAACTTGGTGGGGAAGGTAGCCGGAGCTTGGTGCCCCTGTTGGGCAGAAACCTGGGGGAGGTGAGGCAGGGGAGATTCGGCTGCTGCAAATGGAGGTCAGCTGGTTAATTCTGGCTTGTTGCGAAAATCTTTTGCGATGCTGAAAACGATGTGGTGGATCGGGTTTTCCGGGCGGGGTACCTCGGGGGCCCCTGGTGGATCTTCTGTTGAATCGGTAGTGGATCCATGGGCCCCGAAGCGGTGGTGTAAGTCACGCCGGGAGCGGAACAAAGGGACCCCGGTTTTCCCCCAGAGCCGTTGCAAAACGGGATGGAGTTGCTGTGGGGGGGGTTCCCTCGCTCCCCCTGACTGATTGCTTGCGGTGGAGGCTGGGGTTTAGGTGGTACAGAATGTAAGGTAGGCTCGTAGTGGGGGGACAGGCGGAAAAGGTAGGACGGGCGGAAAGGCTCGTGATGGGGACGGAGGCAAATTTAAATTTCGGTACCGGAATACACGGACTTAAACAAAGCTTTTCAGTAGGCAACAGGCAAAAAGATCCAGGGGGGGGCCCGAGGGACGACCCAGGTAATATAGGGACAGCGCCCGGCAATTAGCAATTACAAGCGTGCTGGCCCTTTTTTAAAGCTGTCGCGCGCGCGCCCCAAAGAGTGGGTAGTTGCGACAGGCGGCGGGGGATGCGGAAGAACGGAGATGGTGGTGAGTATAGGCGCGCTGGGGAGCGAGTGTGCCCGACACCCGGGCCGCGGCGCCACCCGCTCCTGAAGCCGGGACTTTTGAGTCCCTGCAATGAAGGGATTGTGTTTAAAAAATGATTTAGTTCCTCACATTTTTATGCAATATTTTGTTCAACCCATGACTTAAAGCTGAAAGTCAAACCCCTTCTCTGCATTTAAATTTGTTTTGTCAAATTCATTGTGGTAATGTACAGAACCAAAATTAGAAAAATGTTGTCTGTGTCCAAATATTTATGGACCTAACTGTATACATATTATTTTTTCCCACACCTTGTTATTTTGTCCCCCAGTTTGGGCTTTATTTATATGTAGTTTACCTGTGACAATAGTCCGGTAGCGGTTAATTTTAATCGGCAGATGTAGGGAAAAAGGGAAAATTTTCCCCCCCATGGGTTTTAAAAAGGGGTTTTAAAAACCGTATGTTTTGTGTTCCCTTTTTTTGAATAATTTTCTTCGGATGAAGCCGAAAGCGCAAGCATAAGGTTGTTCCTCGGCTTATTTGGGGCGTATTTACGGACGTATTTACGCCGCAAATCGTCCCGAAATACGTTTCAAAATACGTTTTACAAAGTGCGGGACGATTTTTCGTCTTAAAACATTCCCCATTCTTTTTTATGGTGATTTACTTGCAAAATACGCCTCAATAAGTGACGGGGACTTAATTTACGATGTTTTCGGACGTATTTAGCCCGTAAATAGTACGAAAATACGCCTCGGTGAATGCGGGCGTATTTTTCATTGGAATCAAAGCTAATTATTGATTATTTTAAAAAGTATTTGGGCGTTTTATGGACGTAAATACGTCCTAAATACGCCCAATAAGCCATGTGAACAAAGCCCAAGGCTACAGACCTTTTTTTCCTCAGTCTGCGATGAGCATTTTTTAATAAAGCATTTTGATAATACCCCCTGGATTATCTTTACTTGATTCAGAGCGCTTTCGGATCTTTTTTCCGTTTGGCCGGTGGGGGGATACATGTGGGGAGGGAGCAACCCTGTGGGTGCCGGCCATTGCCGTATGTAGATAAAGGCGACCCTGACCCCAATTTTAACCCTTTCCTGACGGACGGTCTAATAATATGGTCTAAATTTTTTGCTCTTTGCCTTTGAAAAACCCTAACATTTTTATTTTTCCCCCTACTAGACTATGGGGCTTTTATTTTGCGGGGACAAATTGGCTTTTATGGTGGTTTTTTATATTTCTTAAAATACCAGGGAATGGCAAAAAAAAAATTTAAGGGGGCAAAATGTGAAAAAAAACGTATTGCGCCCTGTTTGCGGGAGGCTTGTTTTTCGGGTTTTTTTTGGTAAAATGAGGGTTTTTTGTATTCTACAGGTTTTTACGCATCCGGCAATACCAAACTGTAGGGTTTCCGTTTTGTTTTGGTACTGTAAAAAAATTTCCAAAAATTTTCTATTCTTGAAAAATTTCCCCCCGGGGGCCATTTTGTGCGACCAATAAATTTTTTTGTACTAACACCCACGGACGTAACTGAGGCGCTTTTTTTTCGGGCAAATGTGTTTTTTTAATGCAAGCATTTGAAATGGATTTCGGCTTTTTTGTTACTTTTTTTTCCAATTTTTTTGTGACGGAAATGACCAAAAACCCCCAAAATTTGGGTTTGGAAAAATTTTTTTTCTTCTACGGTGTTCAGGTACGGGTAAAATTATAATATAAATTTTTTTTAGATGGACTTTTTTGGACGCGGGGCCCATTTCCAAATTTGGTTTTAAATTTTTTATTTTTTTTAGGGGGTTTTTTTGTAAAATTTGGGGGAAAAAGGGGCGATTTGAACTTTTTTTACTTCTTTTTTTTTTTTTACTTTTAAAAATTTTTTTGTTTTTTTTTTTTTCTTTAAAATTTAGTCCCCTATGGTGGTTGCCCCTAGGGGGCTGCGATCGTTAATTTCCCCGGCCCCAATGATTGCATAGGCAATGCTTTTGGGTGTACAAAGGTTTGGGGGTTTCCCCACTTCTGTCTGCGGAGGAAAATGGGGCAAAAGGAAAATGGGGGCGTTTTAGGAAACCTTTACAGGGCTTTTTGCGCTGCCTTTTTTGCCCGTTGGGACTCAGCGATTCGCCGTGGGTGGGCCCCCTTTGGGCTGGAAAAAACGGTGCGGGCACCCCTTTTTTTGTCATTCAGGCCCCCGCGGCCAACTTTGCCCGCGGCCCGGCCCGATGGGGTTAAAAAAAAGTGGGAAAACCCCCGGGTGTTTGTGCAATCAGCCGCTAAACCCCGGCCGGCTCTGAAGGGGATCGCGCGCGATCCCCCTTTTATAAACCGCTTTACCGCCTGTTTTTACGTATCTTTTTGGGGAAACGTCGGTTTAAAGGGGGGGAAAGAAAATTTTTAAAAATTGTAAACAAGGGAAAAAATATAAAAAAAAAGGTTTTTTTTTAAAATTTTAATTATAAAAAAAAAAAATATCAAAAATTTGAATAAATTTTTATAATTAACGAATTTAAAAAATTTTCATTAGAAAAAAACAAATGAATGAAATGCCTTTTAACCTTTTTTGGAAGGGAAAAGAAGGGTCATTAAAGGGAAATTAAAATGGGAAAAGGGTTGTCCCTTTTTACCCGTCACAATGCTTTCCCCGGGGGTCAATTTCAAATTTTTGGTTAGGAAAGTTGCAAGAGATAAGGGCTATTTTTTCAATTGTAGTTAAGAAACCCGTTTAAATTTTTATTTATTCTGGTTGATGTTCCGTGAAAAAATTTTGTTTCTGATTTTAGAAGTACAAAAAAGTTATTTTTGGGTTTCGAAAATGGGGACCATGGGAAAAAATTTGAAAAAAAAACAAAAAAGTTTGGATTTTTTTTTTTTCAGTACCAAACCTTTAAAAAAATCTCTCTTTGTTTGGGTTTTTGCCCGGAAAGTATTTAAACCCGTAGAGAAAAAAGTTAAAAACATCGTTTATTTGACAAATTTTACGGCATAAAAAAAAAAGCCCTGCAAAAAATTTGGGGTTAGTTTTTTTTTAAAATTTTTTCCCCCCTTTGATTTTTTTTTTCCCCGTTTCCCCGTATAAATTTTAGGTACAATAAATAACATAATTAGAAAGTACATCTTGTCCCACAAAATAAAATCCTTCATATGTCTATGTAGGTGGAAAAATAAAAAAAGTTATGGTTCCGGGAAGGCAGAGAGGGAAAAACGAAAGTGAAAAAATTAGGCCTCGGCGGGAAGGGGTTAGAGGGGGGACCAGGCTATATAAATACTTATATTGAGAAAAGATGATGTACTGTATAAAGATGTTGATACGGTAAAACTATATTTTCCAGCTCCTGTAAACCACATCTGCGGGCAGTCAGGGCATGCTGGGAGTTGTAGTTTCACAACAGCTGGACACAGGTAGCAGAGCATAGTATTATCCATTTTACTGAGTGTAAGAATGAAGTTAGGATAATGTAGAGCAGTGACGTACATAGCACAGTAATAGTCCCAGACTTTGTTACCCTTCCTCTCTGGTTTGTTGCGCTACACATATAATTCCCGGACATTTCTCTCGTCACTGTCACCATGTTATTTATATAATGGCCATTGGCAGTGCACTCTACTGTCGGCCTGGGGTTTCCATCAGCGAGACATGAAAACCCTTTCTCTCCTTCCTTCAGATCCATGGTGGACGGGCAGAGACTGTCAGTGAACTCCGGGGGGTCTGAAGTGGAAACAGAACATTGTCTCATGTTATTGATAAATGACTATCTATCTCATACATATCAATTTATCAATCTATCTCATATACAAAATCTCACAAAAATAATAACACCCCTCACATTTTTGTAAATATTGTATTAATTCTTTTCATTGGCCAACACTGAAGATATGAAACTTTGATAATATAATGTAGTCAGTTTACAGATTGTATAATATTGTATATTTGGTGTTCCCTCAAAATAACTCAACACAGCCATCAATGCCTAAACTTCTGGCAAGAAAAGTGAGTACACCCCTAAGTGAAAATTGACAAATTGTGCCCAATTTGCCATTTACTTCCGCAGTGTCATTTGTCTTGTTAATGTTACAAGTCATTACGGTCGACCAAATAAGTTGAGTGCACGTGCTCAGCGTCATATCCAGAGATGAGTGCTGCCCGCATTGCTGCAGAGGTTACAGAGGTGGGGGGGGGAGGGGTCAGCCTGTCAATGCTCAGACCATACATTGCACACTGCATCAAGTTAGTCTGCATGGTGTCGTCCCAGAAGGAAGCCTCTTCTAAAGACGAAGCACAAGAAAGCCAACAAACAGTTTGCTGAAGACAAACAGACTAAGGATATGAATTACTGGAAAAATGTTCTGTGCTCTGAGGAGACCAAGATAAACCCTTTTTAGTTCAGATGGTGCCAAGTGTGTGGCAGCAACTAGGTGAGGAGTACAAAGACAAGTGTGTCTTGCCTATAGACAAGAATGGTGGTGGGAGTGTCATAGTTTGGGGCTTCATGAGTACTGCTGGCTGTGGGGAGCTACAATTCATTGAGGGAACCATGAATGCCAACATGTATTGTGACATACTGAAGCAGAGCATGATCCCCTCCCTTCTGGGCCACAGGGCAGTATTCCAGCATGATAATGACCCCGAACACCTCAGAGATGACCACTGCCTTGCTAAAGGAAGTGAAGGTAAAGGTGCTGGACTGGCCAAGCATGTCTCCAGACCTAAACTCTATTGAACATCTGTGGGGCATTGTCAAACAGAAGGTGGAGGAGCGCAAGGTCTCTAACATCCACCAGCTCCGTGATGTCGTCATGGAGGAGGGAAGAGGATTCCAGAGGCTGCAACCTGTGAAGCTCTAGTGACCTCCCTGCCCAAGACAGGTAAGGTAGCACTGGAAAATAATAGTGGCTTCACAAAATTGTCACGGCGCCGCGGCTCGCCGTGGCCGTCCCCCTGCGCTTACGGGGTCCGGCGCGGGTGCCGCGACTGCCCGCAGCCGTTGTCCTTCTGCTCTTGGCTGGGAAACCCCGTACTCACCAGTCCCCGATCCTGTGTCCGGCTCTGACAGCCGCCGTGCGCGTACCCGCTGCTTAAGGCACGCGCGCAACGACTGGTCTGGATTTAAAGGGCCAGCGCGCCGTTAATGGTTATTGACGGCCGCTGGCCCTACATAAGGTATACGCCCCCAGCACTCTCTGCCAGTTTGTTGGTGTGCGTTTGCAAGTCTTGAGAGTGTCGGAAGTATTGTCTGAGTACCCGTGTACCAGTCCGTTCCACTACGTTTCCTGACCTTGCCTGTTTGCCGCCTGCCCGAACTGTCTGCCTGTCTCTGACCACGAACCTCTGCCACCTGCCCTGACCTTCTGCCTGTCCCCGACTTTGCCTCTGGATTACGATTCTGTACCACGCATTACCCCGGCCACCATCGCAAGCCAGTCACGTCAGGGGGAGCGACCTGGTACCCTTTCACGCCGCAGCAAGTCCATCCCGCTTTGCGGCGGGCTCTGGTGAAAATCGGGGGCTACTTAGACTCCGCTCCCTGGCGTGGCTTAACTATCATCGCTTGCGGTGGTCCAGCGAATCCACCTCCGCATTACAAAAATATTGACACTTTGGGCACAAATTCTCCATTTTCACTTAGGGGTGTACTCACTTTTGTTGCCAGTGGTTTAGACATTGATGACTGTGTGTTGAGTTATTTTCAGGGCACCAAATTTACACTGTTATACAAGCTGTACACTGACTACTTTACATTGTATCAAAGTGTCAGATCTTCAGTGTTGAATCAAACAAAGTCTCCCTCCATATAACACAGCTTTATACACAGAGAGGATGTCACAGCTCTGTAGACCTCCTGCAGTGGTCAGTTCTCATGCCTGGAGAGCTGTCACCTCCCTCCCAGGCTGTACAGGCTCCTTGTAACCAGAACACCTGCATTGCTGTAAACAGTTATGCATACATCCTGAAACGATGAAACAAATGTGAGAAATGTACTCTGCTCCTCCCTCTGTTATCAGGCAGGATGTAGAGGCGGAGTAGAGTGTATTCCTCACATTTGTTTCATCATTTCAGGCTGTATGTATAGCTGTTTACACCAATGCAGGTGTTCTGGTTATAATGAGCTTGTGGAGGGAGGTAACAGCTCTGCAGACATGAGAACTGAACATTTCAGGAGGTCTAAAAAGCTGTGCCATCCTCTCCCTTTCACAGCTCACACAGAATGATGATGTCACCAGTCTTCAGTGAGGAAAGACCCGCCTATTGGAAAGAGAGACACACCCCTGGATGTGAAGCTGTAAGAAAGAGAGAAAGCTTAAGATGCCCACGAAAGCCTGTAATGAGAAAACCCCATTAAGAGATTTTTCTTGTATCTTCTAGTTAGTAATCTTGCATCAAAATGGGTTTTTTTCCCTTATAAAATATTCATTAAAGGTACATGCTCTAATATACTCACCTACTTTAACACCTTTACACACCTTTACTAACCTACTTAAACACCTACTTTAACCCTTTAACACCTACAAAGAAAAAAAATATGACTCTTCATTTTTCCCTTCTCGCCTTCCAAAAGCCTTAACTTTTTTATTTTTCCACCTACATAGACAAATGAGGGCTTTTATTTTGCGAGACAAGTAGTACTTTCGAGTGGTGTTATTCATATTACCATGGAATATACTGTGAAACCGCAAAAAAGTTCTAAGTAGGGCAAAATGTGAAAAAAATGTACTTGCGCCATGTTTGCGGGAGTTTTGTTTTTGCGGCGTTCAATCTTCAGTAAAAATGATGTGTTATCTGTATTCTACAGGTTGATACACATCCACCAATACCAACCATGTAGGGTTTCTGTTATGTTTTGGTACCGTAAAAAAATTGCTCTGCGGCGCCATTTTTTACGACCAATAACTTTTTTGTGCTAACACCTACGGACGTCAGTGAGGGGGCATTTTTTGCCGGCTGAAGCGTACTTTTTATTGCTAGTAGTTTGGAATGCATACGATTTTTTGATCACTTTTATTCCAATTTTTATAGGACATGAAATTACAAAAAAACACAATTTTGGCGTTTGGATTAGTTTTTTCTTATACGGTGTTCAGCATATGGGATAAATGATGTTATATTCTTATAGATTGGATTTTTTCGGATGCAAAGATATCAAATATGTGTAACTTTTTAATTTTTTAATTTGTAATATGGCGAAAGGAGGTGATTTTAACTTTTAATACTTTTTTTTTTTATACTTTAAAACTTTTTTTTACATTTAAGTTTGAGTCCCCTTAAGACGCTTCACCACTAGAGGGTGCGATCGTTAAGACAGCCTCATGCATTGCATAGACAATGCATTAGGCTGTACCAAGATGGCGTTTTCCTCACTTCCTGACTGAGGCCGGAAGCAGGGCAAACGAGAACATCGCAGCGATGGAAGCCTTCAGAAGGCTTCCCGCTGCCTTGTCCAGGCATCGGATTCCGCTGCGGGGACTCCGATCAGTGAAGAATGGAGCGCGGCACCATTTTTCATTCATTTGGACGGCGCAGCCAACTTTGCTGTGGTGTCTAAAGGGTTAAACATCGCGGGCGGGCTCCATGTCTCCATGTAGATATATGTCTAGAAAAGGAATATGTTGCAGTTCACTAGAATATGTAAATTGTAAAGTACAGGAATTGTCATTGATATAACGCATAAACTCTGGTATGGATGCCACATAACCCCTGCACATGATAACAAGATCATCTATGTAGCACCCACACCAGAGAATGCTGTCAACAAAGGGGTTAATCTCTGAAAAAATGGTGTGGTGCTCCCACCACACCATGAATGGATATCAATATCCAAGTCTACCATAAAGAGAATACTGCAATGAAAAGCAAGAAAATGCAAAAGGTTCACTGCACGGTGCAAGACACTCATAAGGCTCTGTCTACACTGCACAGAAAAACGTCCGTTTTTTCAGCGTTTTTCGTTTTCTAAAAACGCTGGAAAAACTACTGTAATCATCTCCCATAGACCTTAATGTAAAACCCTCCTGCTGTCTACACGAGCTTCTTTTTTCTGCTCGTTTTTTTTTACTGGTCGTATTTTGCAACATGTTCTAAAAAACGCCAGAGCAGAAAATTTACTACAGGAGTCTACGTAAAGCGCCGGACCTCTTTGGCGCGTTTTTTGCCGCGATTTTTCAATGAAAACCCTCCCAGGAGAACCAAGTCCCACCTATAGTGGGTGTAACAAAGGTTACATCTTATCAAATCTGCATACAAGTGTCTGATGTGTCCTTTCTGAACCTTTTGTAATAAAATTATCATGCTTTGGTCGCCCAACGATTTTTGCGCAATTTATAATTTTTTTCGCTAAAAATACGTTTTTTACGGGTTTTGGCATAGAATCTGTTTTTTTTTTACGGATTTTAGTGTTTAAATCCTCTCCTTAACATATTTTGGCGCTAATAACGTTATCTCGCTTCTGACGCCAAAACACGTTTTTTTACGGATTTGGCGCAAAAAATCCGTTTTTTTTTTTACGTTTTTTTGGCTCTAAAATAATTTTTTTTTACAGATTTTGGGGCTAATAACGTTATCTCGCTTCTGGGCGCCAAAAATACGTTTTTTTAACGGATTTTGGGCGCAAGAATCCGTTTTTTTTTTTTTGTTTTTTGGACTAAAATAATTTTTTTACGGATTTTGCCGCTAATAACGTTATCTCGTTCTGACCCAAAATACTTTTTTTTTAAAGGGTTTTTGGCGCCAAGAATCATTTTTTTACGTTTTTTGGCACTAAAATAATTTTTTCTACAATTTTGGCCGCTAATAACGTTATCTCGCTTCTGACGCCAAAAAAACCTTTTTTTTACGGATTTTGGCCGCAAGAAATCCGTTTTTTTTACATTTTTGGCACTAAAATCCTTTACTGAACATATTTTGACGCAAATAAAGCTATCTCGCTTCTGGCGCTAAAAATACGGTTTTTTTAAAGGATTTTAGCATCCTTTCTTTACGGATTTTGGCACAAAAATCCTTTACCGAACATATTTTGGTCGCTAATAAAGCTATCTTGCGTCAGACGCTAAAAATACTTTTTTACGGATTTTAGTGCCATAATCCATTTTTTTTTACAGATGTTGGCTCGACAATCCTTTACTGAACATATTTGGGCGCTACTAAAGTGATCTAGCTTCTGACGCCAAAAAATACGTTTTTTACGGATTTCGGCGCCAGAATCCGTTTTTTTTAACGGATTTTGGTGCTAAAATCCGTATCTTTACAGATGTTGGCGCTAATAAAGTGATCACGCTTCTGACGGCAAAAAATAAGTTTTTTACAGATTTCGGCGTCAGAATCCGGTTTTTGATGGATTTTGGGGCTAAAATCCTTGTCTTTACAGATTTTGGCGCTAATAAAGTTTTCTTGCTTCTGACGCACAAACAATGCATTTTTAATGGATTTTGGCGCCAGAATCAGTTTTTATTACGGATTTTGGTGCTAAAATCCGTATCTTTACAGATTTTGGCGCTAATAAAGCGATCTAGATTTTGACACAAAAAAATAAGTTTTTTACGGATTTCGGCGTCAGAATCCGTTTTTTTACGGATTTGGGCGCTAAAATCAATATCTTTAAATATTTTGCCGCTAATAAAGTGATCTTGCTTCTCACATTAAAAATAGTTTTTTTACGGAATTTGGCGCAATAATGCTTTTTTTTGGATTTTTTAAATAAAATACTTTTCTTTACAGATTTTGATGCTAATACAGTTATCTTGCTGTATGCAAAGATAATGTGGGTTTTTGTGGATTTTGGAATCTTGTGCAAAATTTTATAAAGTAGTAGCACGCAGCAGCACACAAAGGACAATGTGCTCACAATGGCTACAGTGATCTAAAGGAAGTGACTACTTAACATGTTAACTCCACCTGTAGGGTGTAGTTTACATCCAATGGCTTAATTTGTGCATACATTAAAAAGCACCTGGACATACAATGTAAATGTCACAATGTTCATTATCAAAACAAGGCAAAATATGGCATTCAAGTCGGTGACCTTGGTGCTTGTCTGTGAGCATAAAACAGTACCCTAAGGCTATGTTCACACGGCTTAATTGCGGTCCGTAATTTCGCCCCGATATTAGGCCGTGTGGACGGGGGGGGGGCGGTAGCGGGGGAGTAAGCTGGGGGCCGGCACTTCGCCGGCCCATTGACTATCACTGCTAGCGGCACGTATACGCCGCTAGAAAGTGACATGTAAATTTTATCTCCCCGCCCGGCGGCTTCGCCGGGCGGGGGAGAGAGAACGTAATCCATAGTTCTCTATGATAACTGTGAATTACCGTAATGAATGGGCCGTTTTCGGCCCGAAATTTGGCGCACTTCGGCGCTTTAATTACGGGGGGCCCAAATACGGCCCCTTTTAAGCCGTTTTGAACATGGCCTAAGAGGATGTGCACCCAAAAAACACTCATCAGTGCATCAATGGTAGGTCAAGAGCACCTCAATGCCTATTAGGAATGGCAGTGTTGGGAACGGTGAACAAGAACCACCCAAATGTGCATGTGAGGGAGATTAAAAGAAAAGACATGGGGACAGACAATTGGGGGAAGACAAGAGGGAAAAAGGGGGGGGGGGGGGACTGTACCGTGATTTTACGAGCAAGAGGTATGGCAGCAGTATTAAGCCCTTGTGCTAAGACGGCCCATTGAGGATTGTTAAATTGAGCCCAATAAGTGACCCAGGGTCTCCAGACCGTGTCATGAAGGTCCAGTTTGTAGTGTAGGCAAGAAGTAAGCTTTTCTACACGCTGGACTTCGCGTATCCGTGTGTGTAGATCATGCACGGATGGGGGAAGGGTCTGCTTCCATAAGCCCGAAATCAAGCACTTGGCGGCCGTAAGAATATGCAAGAGCAACTTAGCCTCTAGTTTTGAGAAACCTGCTGGCGGGAGATTTAGAAGAAACGTAGATGGATCGATCGGGATTCTGTGGCCAAATATCCCTACTAAGTCCTCACTGACCTGCATCCAGAACCTTTGTATAATAGTGCAGTTCAAGAATATGTGGGGTAGCGACCCGGGGATGGCACCACAACGCCAGCAGGCCCCTAGAATCACAGGATGAAATCTGTGGAGTAAATCCGGGGTGTGGTACCAGTGCATTAGAAGTTTATACTGGTTTTCTTTATAAGTTATACAGGCGGAGGAAGCAGCTGCCCTATGCCAGATGGCTTACCAGACATGGTAGGGAAGTTTACGTCCCAGAAAGGCTTCCCACTTATACATATAGGGAATATAAGGCTCGGTGTCAGGGGCGGAATCATTCAAAATAGCATAGATCTGTGCGGTCAGGTCCTTTTTCAGATGTCCCCATTTGCACAACCTCTCGAAGGGGGTGGGGATTGAGAGCGGGGATCCACTGGTGAGTTCCAGCATTAGGTGTTTAAATTTTTGGAGATTGAGAATTGGGCCCTAGTAGGAGTTTGGGAATTTATCTGATAGGTCCGAAAATGGGATGAGCTCCTGGTACGGAAGTGTGCAATATTCAAACCGGAACAGTTATGCTGTTGCCAAGGGCAACAAAAGCGCCGTGTGCAGCAGGCAAGAGGGGGTTTAAAAAGGAGACATCGGAGTTTGCCTTAGACCAATGGGAATCTGTCTGACAGTACCTCCAAATGATCTGGTAACTCTATAGGGCTGCAGGGGCCCTATTTTTGGGGTTTCCCTTTGGTAATGCCAAAAGGGAAACATGTTCAGGGGAACGGGGCCCACCACAATTTCTCAATTTCCATCCATTTAAAAAAATGCTGGCAAGTTAGCCCACGCTGCGATGATACGCAAATGTGTTCCCCAATAATATTTCAGAATATTGGGGGCCACCAAACCACCCCTAATCTTGCTGCCATCAACACTTTCTTTGGCAATCCTGTCCCGGCATGAGCCCATATGAATATGAATATAGCCGATTGTAAGGATTTTAGGGCACTAAGGGGAATTGAAATGGGGAGGGTCTCAAAAAGGTTGAGAAGTTAGGAAGGATTGACATTTTAACGTATTAAAGGGCGCCCAATAAAGGAAAATGTCAAAGTTTTGCCATTTAGTCAAGAGGGCTCGAATATCTTGGAAAAGGGGGGGGATAGTTTGCCCGGTACAGGGATTTATAATCCTGTGTTAAATTGACTCCCAGGTATTTAATGGAGGAGGTCTGCCATTTATATTGATATTGGGCCCGTAGGGTAACTATGGTTTCGTGCGGGATGTTTAGGGGGAAGGCCTCCGTTTTGGTTGCATTCACCTTAAAACCCGACAACCTTGCCGAATTTCCCAGTAAAATATGCAAGTAGAGAGTGAAGCGGTGGGATTAGTCTAGTCAATAAGACGTCGTCGCAAAAAGGGATTTTTTGGGAATTCTTTTATCCTTGACATGAATGCCTGAAATGGAGGGGTTGAGAACGGATTCGAGATGCAAGGGGTTCCATGCAAAATTTATAAAGGGAGGGGGGAGAGAGGACAGCCCTGGCGGGTTCCCATTGTAGATTTTGAAGGGACGGGTGGTCGCATTGTGGCAATTTTATAGAAGGTACGGAGTGGAGTAGAGACTCGTAACGGCTCCCAAAAAATTCCCAGTGATGACAAAGGACCTGAGGGTGCTAAATAGGAAAGGCCAGCTAAGGCGGTCAAAGGCTTTTTCCACATCCAATCTAAGCAAAGGGCCTCAGATTTTTGGAGATTCGCAATATCAATCAAATCTATTGTTCGACGTGTTGTTATCCCCACCATGACGAACGGGACAAAGCCCACTTGGTCTTTGTGGACCAGTTGGGGGAGCCAGGCATTCATCTGTTGGCCAGGAGTTTTGGGAGAAAATTTTAATGTCTGAATTTAAAAGGGCTATGGGGTCTATAGCTTGCACACTCCCCACGGGTCCTTCCCAGGTTTAGGATGGGGTGAGATAGGAGTGAGACATTTCGTTCGGTATTGAGGCACCTTCCAAAAAATCATTAAAAAGCGTGAGCATACGAGGGGCCAGGTCCTGTGTGAATGTTTTGTAGTATAAATAGGAGAAGCCGTCTGGCCCTGGGGCCTTTCCCGTCGGAAGCTCCTTAATAACTGCAGTAAGCTCATCCAAGCTGATTCGAGAGTTCAGCTTGCAGGCTGCTTCCGCTGGCAATTTTGGAAGAGAACAGGAGTCTAGGAAAGTATCTATTCTATTTTTTAGCTCAGAGTCAGAGGTCAGAGGATCTTTAGGAAGGGAGTAGAGCTTGAGAAAAAATACTGAATTGTCCCCTATGGCCATCGGGTTGTAGTGGAGGTGTACCGTCGTCCTTTCAAGGCCTGCGGGGCGGATTAACTTTCCTCTCTTAAGTTGCCTAGCTAGGAGGGTGTGCCCTTTTTTACCAAATTCGTAAAATTTCTGTTTCGAGTAAAGCAGCATACGCTCAACTTTCCGTAAGGCAAGATCTTTTAGACGGGACCTAGTTTCTACAGTAGAACGCAGGGTACTGGCTATCGGTCTAGAAAGCATCGCAGTCTGCAGAGACTGAAGACGACGCTGTAAGGTCTGAGTTTGTGTATGGGCATCCTTTTTCAGTCTAGTCCCCCGGGAAATACACTTTCCCCCTGAGAAAAAGCTTGTGAGCATGCCAGAGGGTCGAAAACTGACGATACCCAAAACCCTTTATTGAGATCAAAGAAGGAGGTAAGGGCGCTTTGAATTTCGTTCCGGAGGTCCGGTCTACGCAGCATGTAGTCGTTCAGGTGCCAATGACAAGAGCGTGTGGAGGGAGGCCCTGTCTTAAGCGAGAGAGATACTGGTGCGTGATCGGACCCAAAAGATGGACCTTCTGAATTTTCCGACATCATCCGCAGGAGCGGGTGTTCCCAAAAAAGAAATCAATTCGGGAATGAGTTCCGATGGGTTTGGGGGAAAAGAAGGTAAAGGACCTGTCCGTGGGGTGGTTTACCCTCCAGAGGTCAAACAGGCCATGCTTCCTGACCAGTTTACGCAGTGCTGTGGCGGTCTGAACTAGGGCTCTTGCCGGTGGCTTCCCTTGAAGGGAATGTCTATCCATAATCGGGGAGAACACTAGGTTGAAATCTCCCCCTATTAAAAGTGCCCCCTGGAGGAAGCCTGGACAGCTTAGCCAAGATTCGAGTTAAGAAATGAATTTGGGAAGAGTTAGGGGTATATAGATTGCACAGAGTCAGCGGTGTGCCATGTAAGGTGCCCTGTAGGATTATGTAGCGACCTGAGGGGTCGATGTCTGAGTGGGTGATCTGAAAGGGACATGTGGCCGAATGAGGGAAAAGCAACACCAGCTTTTTTCCGGCCACATGGACGCAGAGTAAGCGACGGGAAAGCTGCCTTGGCAAACTTAAAGGAGCCTTGTGAGCAAAGTGGGTCTCCTGTACAAATGTATGTCCGCCCTTTAAAGCGGTTTAAATTTGCGTAAAAGAAGACGGGCTTCACATTGGGGGTTCAATCCCTTTACATTGATGGTTACACAATGACCATTATCGCTGGGTGATAGGGGGAGACACAGTAGGAAAGCCAGACAGGGTACAAGACGGGGACACATAAACAAAAATTGAAATGTAGTACAGTCAGCTGAAAAATAACCTATTTGAACAACCTCGGGAAATGGCAAGATAGGCTATTTTAGCAACGGAAACCGGGTAGTGGGGGGGGTGGGGGTAGGGCGGGGAAACCCTTACAAGAATCTGGGCACCGCGTACTCACAGTCCTCAGCACCAGGACAAGGGATGGCTGAGTTGCAAAAAACAGGCTCACCCTTAGGGAGGAGAACAGTGAGTTTAGAAATTATGGACGCGTACCAAAATTCTAACCTGAAGGGAAGCTAGAATGGGTAGTCAGAAGGGTAGCGACCAAGCCACCCAAAGTAAAGCGGAGTAACCTAAGTCCTAAAGACTTTCTAGCAATACTAGACCTGAAAATGACCTAGATGGGGGGTATGGAAAAGGTAAACCCAAGGTCCGTTAATCAGAACTGGTGAGGCGGTGGGATGCGGGAGCCTGCGGCCAGCAGGAGCATCGTTGGTCGGGCGGGGCTTTTTTCGCGCGGATGATGCCATATTGGGAGGTTTGGGGGGAGTCAAGGTATCCAAGTCCCAGTCCGGCAGGTGGGGAGTCGGGATCCGTAGGAACTCACAGAATGGTTGCAGAATGACCATCTTTCCTTGCCGTGAGGGCGAACGGGTAGCCCCAGCGGTACAGAATCTCGTGGTCCTTCAAGGTGGATAGGAGCGGTTTCAGGAGGCGCCGTTTCTGCAGGGTCCCCCAACCGAGAGATCCTAGAAAAGCTGAATTGGAGCTCCTTCATATTCCAGCGTGCGCAAAGCCCGGGCTTTCATCAGGATACGTTCCTTGGTAGCGAAGTCATGAACGCAACAAATAACATCTCGGGGTAGGGGTGAGGAGCCCTTTGGGCGAAGCGCTCTGTGACCCCTGTCCATTTTAAATGGGGCGGGCGGGGTTTGCTCATCAAGAACCTTGTTGAAGATGGCATTTAGTGCGGAGGAGATGTCGTCATCAGGAATGGTCTCAGGCAGGCCTCGAACCCGGATATTATTTCGGCGACCCATATTACTGACGCTTGGGCAGCGAGTGGTGGGTGGAGGGAAGTTAGGTAGTTTTGGGTGGACCCCTGGGCTTGATCTAATGAATCAACTCTGTCATTAAGAGTATAATGTCCTGTCGCAGTAGTGAGATCTGCTTACATGTATCTTTGACCTCAGAAATTAGGGTTTGAAAGTCCATTTTAGTCGGCAAGAGCTGCAAATGGTGGGTCCACTGTTGGAATTCTGGCGGAAGTGATAGATCCTGAGCCTGGGAAGCTGGGTATGGAGACGGGAGGCTTTGCTGACAGTTATGAGGTGATGGCCCAGAGGTTTGAGATATGGGAGGGCCCACTGAATCACCCTGGGAAGCATCCCACAGCTGTGGGGGGGGAAGGCGATCTCCCTCCATGAGGCATTTCCCTGACTGGTGGTCTACCAGTGGGATGTAATGGCCCAGTGACGGACTGGGGAAGCTCCGGGCTGGCTGCTGCTAGCTGTCGGGAGGACTCTGATAGGCCTGATGGTGGTGGTGGCTCCGGTGAGGGGGACCTTGTGTTGGGGGTCACCCCAAAAGCCACTTGGCCAAATTTGCCTGAAATGCCATCATCAGTACTTGGCGGAGGAGGCGGACTGGGCGGCATGGTGGTCAGGGAATGGATGACACTTAAGTCCTTAGGGGCAGGGGCAGTGTCCATGGGGCCCTGAGGGAGATGGGTCCGGGGTGGCGGCTGCCGCGTGGTACTGGGGTGCACGGGCCGGGGAGTCGGGCAGGCTGCAGACCTTACCTGATCCGTCGCGGTCGCCTGGAGCCTCTGGGAAGACAGGTGCTGAGGAGGTAAGTAGCTCCTCCGGTGCGCGCCGGGACTTCTTTTCTCTCCTGGCCACTTGCTGGCTGCTGCCGGATGAAGATGGCGCCGGGTCCTCCGGGGAGCTGCGTCTTCCTGCGCGCCACGTTAGGAAACGATCAATGCCTGTTCCAGGTACCGGAGGCGCTGGGGCAGTAGCCCGGGGGTCCGTGCGCGACCTCTCCCCATCTATGGTGCAGATGTAGCCAGGGTAGTGCTGATTTGGGCGGCTTGGAAGCGCTCCTTCAATGTGCAGCCATTCACTGAGCTCTCCAAGCCACGCCCCCACCAGATGAATTCTGGGGTATTCAGAGACGTACTGTGCGCTCAAATCCAGCCAAATGCAGCCAAACTGATTGGTCACGTTTCATAATACAGATGGACAATGACCCAAAACATAAAGCCAAAGCAATCCAGCGGTTTATTAAAGCAAAGAAGTGGAATATTCTTGAATGGCCAAGTCAGTCACCTGATCTCAACCCAATTGAGCAGTATTTCACTTATTAAAGACTAAACTTCAGACAGAAAGGTCACAAACAACCAGCAACTGAAAACCTCTGCAGTAAAGGCAAAGGCTGAGCATCAACAAGAAGAAAACACAATGTCTGGTGACGTCCATGAGTTCAAGACTTCAGGCCATCATTGCCAACAGAGGGTTTCAACCAAGTATTAGAAATCAACATTTTATTTACAATTATTTAATTTGTCCGATGACTTTTGAGGCCCTGAAATGAAGGGATTGTGTTTAGAAATGCTTTAGTTCCTCACATTTTTATGCAATCATTTTGTTCAACCCACTGACTTAAAGCTGAAAGTCTGAACTTCATCTGCATCTGAATTGTTTTGTTCAAAATTCATTGTGGTAATGTACAGAACCAAAGTTAGAAAAATGCTGTCTCTGTCCAAATATTTATGGACCTAACTGTATGTTTATTATTTTTCCCCCACATTGTCATTTTGTCCCCCAGTTAGGGCTTTATTTATATGTAGATTCCATGTGGCAATAGTCTCACTATGTTTCCCTCTCTTTTGTGTATAGTCTAGTAAGTGTTAACTTTTAATCTGGGAGATATAGACAGGAAGTTCCCTTCCATGGGTTTTTAAGGGGTTGTCTCACTATAAGGATTGCTTTATAGGTTAAAGATCTGGCAAAAATAAGTCACTTTGCAACATGTGTCATTAACAGTGTCCTACCTATTCCTAGATATCCCCTCTTGTATGGGCTGCATCAGCTCCTCAGGTCGTTATAGCTACAGACCTGTTTGATCTCTCCTGATAGGCTGCCAGCACTGGTTGCTATAGCTACAGACCTGGCTTCTACTGCAGCCTAGTAGAAGCCAGTAAACACGCCCCTGAATTCAACATGACACCAAGAAAACAGGACAAATCAATGTAGTGAGACTGGGTGGGCGCATCTTCTGACCAAGCGGACACTGGGTTTAAGTACCAATATGTTTGTAGTATTCCTTGCTGCGAACAAGGCTTCAGATGAAGCTGAAACGCGTAAACTAAGGCTTTCAATAAAGCATTTGCTGATACATGCTGCTGGATCATCTTTACTCTGACTTCAGAGCGCTTTTGGATCCATGTGCGGAGGCATCAGCAGCCATAGGTCCGTTTGCGGCTATAAAGTATATACGTGGATGAGTCTTGTCAAGTCTCTTTTGCTTTGATTTTAATATTAACTTATAGATTATCCTAAAAGTATAAAATTATCTCTAATAAAATTTAGATACAATTATATAATCTAAAATTAATAATAAATGAAATAATCTAAATTAATTTAACCAATACAACATCTACCATAAATCCCGACGCAATCATGTATTTACGGAGTTAGTGTATTATCAGAGATTTAAAACACATCACAGCAGGCTAGAACTAAAAGAAAATTCATTAGAATAGCATGTCTGTGAATAGAAACTATGGTAGTGATCTTGCTTGGCGCACCATAAATCTCAGCGACACCTGTGGTCTACCGGCTATTGCCGGATATAGAATAAAGGCTGACCCACTGACCTACATTTTAATGAACGAAAATTAGCGAACAATGTAAAAGAATTTAAAAAAAAGTATTTTGTAAGATTTTAATTATAAGAAAAGAAAGATATAAAAATCAGAATAAAATTTTATTAACATTATAACTTTTACACTAGAAATGCAACTCAATGAACTGCTTTGAACTCATTAGAGATGAATAGAAGCTCCTAAATTTCAATCATACTGGTAAATGCTTGTCTTTCTACCAGTCACAAGGCTCTTCCTGTGTCAATCTCAATTTGTGGTTAGAATGTTGCAAAAGATAAGGAGCTATTACTGTCACTCATAGTTCAGAACTGTTACATTTGTATTCTGTTTCTTCTCTTCTCTATAGTGATCAATGCAATTCCTTGAGTTGATGTCAATGATAAAATTTTGTTCTGATTTTAGAAGTACAAAAAAGTTATTGGTCACAGAAAATGGCGGTGTGGCAAAAATTTGAAAAATACAAAATGTTTTGATTTTTTTTTTTTTTTACGACACCAAACCATAAAGAAAACCTTACATGTTTGGCGTTGTCAAAATCGTATCAACCTGTAGAAAACACATAGCACATCGTTTATACTGAAGATTGAACGCCATAAAAACAAAAGCCCTGAAAAAAATGGCGTAAGTGAGTTTTTTTCACATTTTGTTCCACTTTGAATTTTGCAGTTTTCTAGTATATTCCCAACACAGTAAATTACATAATTAGAAAGTAAATTTTGTCCTGCAAAATAAAAGCCCTCATATTTCTATGTAGGTGAAAAGTAAAAAAAGGTATGGTTCCGGGAAGACCGGGAGAGAAAAGCGAATGTGACAAGAAGAAAGAGGCCTCAGCGGGAAAGGGTTGGTAGGGGGACCAGGCTATTTAACTAAGATGATTGATAAAGATGTTGATAATGTAAACCTTTTTCCAGCTCTTGTAAACTTCATCTAACGGCAGTCAGGGCATGCTGGGAGATGTAGTTTCACAACAGATGGACACAGGTAGCAGAGCATAGTATTATCCCATATACTGAGTGTAAGAATGAAGTTAGGGTAATGTAGAGCAGCGACGTACATTGCACAGTAACAGTCCCAGACTTTGTTACCCTTCCTCTCTGGTTTGTTGCATTACAGATATAATTCCCGGACATTTCTCTCCTCACTGTCACCATGTCATTTATATAATGGCCATTGGCGTAGCACTCTACTTTCGGCCTGGGGTTTCCATCAGCGAGACATGAAAACCCTTTCTCTCCTTCCTTCAGATCCATGGTGGCCGGGCCCAATCTGTCAGTGAACACCGGGGGGGGGGGGCTGAAATGGAAAACAGAACACTAAATCTCACATATTATTGATAGATGACTGTCTCTCTATCTATCTATCTATCTATCTATCTATCTATCTATCTATCTATCTCTCTCATATATGTCTATCTACGTATCTCATATGTATGTATCTATTTATCTATCTCATATATGTCTATCTATCTATCTCATACATATCAATTTATCAATCTAGCCCCTATACAGAATCTTCCCCCCACACCCCCAGAATCTCACACCCCTCACATTTTTGTCAGTATTGTGTTATATCATATATTATTTTCATTGGACAACACTGAAGATATGACACTCGATACAATATAAAGTATTCAGTGAACAGCTTGTATAACAGTGTAATTTTGGTGCCCTCAAAATAACTCAATACACAACGTGGAAATCCCTAAAGAAGCATTTATGCTATCTATCATACATGAAAAAACTTTGAGACTCTCGGTTCACATATTTTGATCAAAAGATGTTTAAGCTGCCCACGACTTTCAACGTGATCTCAAAATCGGGCAGTCCTATCCTATCTTTACCTCTCAATCGAGCCAATCAGGCCTCCCGCTGGGTCAACCGACCTCCATTATTCAGAGAGAAAAAATAAAAAACACCCAACCTGCAAGCTGCCCTTCTTATGACAGCCTGTGAGAGTGGGCGGGGACAGAAACACAAAATGGAAGCACCCTTTCCTTCCCATATAGGTTAAAATCAATGTACACCAAGTATAACGTATGTTTCTGCACACAAAAACATTTCTGAAAAAACATATGCAAACCTGGGTGCCACTGGCAGGGCTGCGGCACACATGTAATTATACATGTACACACACAGACCGCCGCCAGCGGCACACTACTGCAAAAAGGGCAATACACTACGTGGAAATCCCTAAAGAAGCATTTATGCTATCTATCATACATGAAAAAACTTTGAGACTCTCGGTTCACATATTTTGATCAAAAGATGTTTAAGCTGTGTTCAGCATCATATCCACAGATGAGTCCTGCCAGCATTGTTGCAGAAACTAGAGGATTGGGGGGGTCAGCCTGTCAGTGCTCAGTCCATACACCGCATCAAATTGGTCTGCATGGCTGTCATCCAAGAAGGAAGCCTCTTCTAAAGATGATGCACAACAGTTTGCGAAAGACAAGCAGACTAAGGACATGGATTAATGGAGCCATGTCTTGTGGTCTGATGAGACCAAGATAAACTTATTTGGTTCAGATGGTGTTACGCATGTTAAGCCTGTGTGGTGGCAACCAGGTGAGGAGTACAAAGACAAGTGTGTCCTACCTAGAGTAAAGCATGGTGGTGGGAGTGTGATGGTTTGGAGCTGCATGAGTGTTGACATGGTGGGGAGCTACAGTTCATTGAGGGATCCATGAATGCCAACATGTACTGTGACATACTAAAGCAGAGCATGATCCCCTCCCTCCTGAGCCCTAGGGCAGTATTCCAACATGACAACAACCTCAAACACCTCCAAGATGACCACTGCCTTGCTAAAGAAAATGAGGATAAAGGTACTGGACTGCCCAAGCAAGTCTCCAAACCTAAACTCTATTGAGCATCTGTGGAGCATCCTCAAACGGGAGGTGTAGGAGCACAAAGTCTCTAACATCTGTAAGTCGAGTACCGAGGTAGGCTTCCCGTAATACAGTGAAGTCATGGACAAAGAAAATGACTCCAGCACCAGTTCAACAACTGTATGGTTTACTGAACTATTTAGTAAAGTATGGTGAACAATTCCCCCAAACACTTGTGTACAAACTTGTGCCCAAGACCTCTGTGCTGCACAATGCGCCGCCGGGAGATGTATCCTCGGGATACATGATAACTTTACCTACCCATGGGGTACGGAAAGGCCGAACACTCTTTACCTTTTAATACCATACAAAAGGCAGGAATGACTGCGTGTGGTGCCGTTCAAAGGCACGCTCACGGTGCAGCACAGCAGCTTACAACTTAACCAACTCTACCCGCTATTCCCAGATATATACATATAATACAGATTCTCTCACAGGTGAACCAGTTGCATAAATAACAGTGCTTTAGCAAGCCCTGTCCAATGTCCCACATCAGGGGACGCACTTGGGTAAACACTTGTGGCCTGAAGACAAACATGCACTAACTTGGCTAACTACAGGCCTATACACAGTCTTAAGTTTGTTGGTGTGCATGCGTTTGTTATGGGTATACCTGTGATGGCTGGCAGTTGCTGCTCTGAGGTGAAGATGCCCGCTGATGGAGCCGATATCTCAGATGTAGTCGCTCCTCTCAGTCTCTGAGGTGTTCCTTCCGTCCATGAGCTTTCATTGCTAACAGTATCAGTGTAGACAGCCACTCTCCTCTCTCTCTCTGAAGCAGCTCACAGTTCAGGGCCTAACAGTGTCAGGGAAAGCTGAGTCGATCCTCGCCCAGTGTCTGTCCTCTCCTGATCTCTGTGTCTCATCCTGCTGCCGCACAAAATGGTTGCTGCCTTGTGACAGTTATCACAAGTCTCAGCAGAATGCAACAGAATACTTTACAATGATAAGTCACACATGTGATTTTACTTAGTGACCTCGATGAGGCTGGTCAACTATCCCACACATCCACCAGCTCCGTGATGTTGTCATAGAGAAGTGGAAGAAGATTCCTGTGGCTGCAACCTGTGAAGCTCTAGTGACCTCCATGCCCAAGAGAGTTAAGGCAGTGCTGGAAAATAATGGTGGCCACACAAAATATTGACACTTTAGGAACACCTGTCTATTTTTACTTAAATGTGTACTCACTTCTGTTGCCAGCGGTTTAGACATTGATGGCTGTGTGTTTAGTTATTTTGAGGATACACCAAATTTACTCTGAGTATGTTCACACGGCGTATTTGCGGCCATATTTCGTGGCGTAATTGCACTGCAATACACCTGAAATATGGCCTGCAACTACAGTAACTCATAGCTCTCATTGA
Source organism: Phyllomedusa bahiana (assembly GCA_025379985.1). Classification (NCBI taxonomy): domain Eukaryota; kingdom Metazoa; phylum Chordata; class Amphibia; order Anura; family Hylidae; genus Phyllomedusa; species Phyllomedusa bahiana. The sequence continues at coordinate 156,860 of JAODAL010004081.1, forward strand.
GAGCTAGGATTACCTGCCGTTTTCCCCAGATGCATATTGCGCGTCGGGAGAAAGAAGTGACCTGTTGAATGAATGGGGACTGAGCCACAGTGTTTTAGAACTATGTGCCGCTATGCAGCTGAAAGACACCGCATGAACCTACCCATATACAAGCTCTACACTGACTACTGTACATTGTATCAAAGTGTCAGATCTTCAGTGTTGTCCCATGAAAAGATGTAATACAATATTTACAAAAAAGTGAGGGGTGTACTTAATTACTGTATATCATCCTTTCTATTTATCCCATATCTATCCATCTATCTATCTATCTATCTATCTATCTATCTATCTATCCCATATCTATCCATCTGTCTATCTATCTATCTTTCTATCTGTCTAATACATATCTACATTGCTTGAAATTTTGGGAACTGTTCAAAATTTTCTATATTTCTGCATAAATTTGATATAAAACTACCTCAGATTTTCACAAAAATATTAGACTTTGTCATTTATCTATTGAAGAAAATAATCTAATATCACTCATCTGTGAGCGACAAAAGTATGTGAACCTTTGCTTCCAGTCTCTGGTATGACCGCCCTATGCAGGAATAACTGCATCCAAATGTTTCTGAGGCTGCACTACCGACTGTCACGGTTCTGACAGCACTATGTCTACTTCCGGTCTGATAGGAACAACCATGGAGACAAAGACCCACATTTCTCAAACTGTCCAACAGTAAGACTGTTCTTGTTGCTTTTAGCAACCACTCAGAGCTCATAGCAACCAAACAGAGCCCGTAGCAACCAAACAGAGCTCATAGCAACCAAACAGAGCCCATAACAACCAATCAGAGCCCATAGCAACTAATCAGAGCCCATAGCAACCAATCAGTGCTCATAGCAACCAATCAGAGCTCATAGCGACCAATCAGAGCCCATAGCAACCAATCAGAGCTCATAGAAACCAATCAGAGACCAATAGCAACCAATCAGAGCCCATAGAACCAATCAGAGCTCATAGCAACCAATCAGAGCTCCTAGCAACCAAACAGAGCCCGTAGCAACCAAACAAGCTCATAGAAACCCAAAAACAGAGCCCATAACAACCATAAGAGCCCAAGCAACCAATCAAGCCCATAGCAACCAATCAGTGCTCATAGCAACCAATCAGAGCTCATAGCGACCAATCAGAGCCCATAGCAACCAATCAGAGCCCATAGAAACCAATCAGAGACCAATAGCAACCAATCAGAGCCCATAGAACCACCATACACCACCAGAAGCTGTGTGAATTCACCCTTAATCTTCATATATATTTATTTGAGCTTGACTTTTATAATCCTTTGCTTGTAGTAGGTTTATTTAATAATAAAAATTAGAAAATAATATATACTGTATATAGAGGGAACATACCTGGCCCTGACATAGCAAGTGTGACAGCAAGCCTCCTGAGACTAATGGCACCAAAATGGACGCTTACGTCAATGTCACTTCTGCCCTCACATGACTACAGGCGTGGCATCAAGGATGTGTTGCCTGGCGACTAGATGACAGGATAGCATACATAAAGGGGTGCCATGAAAGAAGATTACAGGGGAGTAGAGCCTGTTTCTCTTCCACGCAAATAGCACAGAAACCAAAATCCATTTCAGACCCCTCAGGGGTCTATGGACCTCAGGTTGGGAACCTATTTAGTAGGGCAATTAGATATACTGTATGGAAGACTTCCGTAAACTCTGATAAAATACCATCACATTTAGCAGGATTTTTTATGTTCAGTTTTGAAGTGCATTGGTGACCACAACCAGGCCAAGAAAATGCCCTTGATTACAAAAAGTTTCCTGCGTTTCTAGGTACATTGCATTTCTCTTCTAAATGGGGGATGCAAGGGCTTGTGATAGCATTCTCATAATACTCCTGGTGGTCTAGAGGGGTTTAGCTATTCACATCTAATTCCTCTATTGGTCTAAGGATAAAAAGGGGATGGAGATGGAGGTTCCCAGATAGTAAATATCACCCATCTGTGTGGACTGTATTATAACAATGGTGGTCCCATGGGAGCAGTGACTATAACTTCCAGTAAGGGCGCTCTCTGTCCTTCTGGGCCCAGACGGGTTACAAGTCACTTTTTCTAGGATGAGATTGCCAGATACTTGATGTAACTTACCGTAGGTCAGTACTGTTATCTCCGGGGACTTGACTGTGTGGGATTCTGGTACAAGTTGTAGGACGGCGTCACAGGAGAAGATCATCTGGTCATCACTGCGCCCGGCTGTGAATGTATGTAAGTGACTCACTGTCTGTTTATTCTTCACGTGTGGTCCTTCATATGATTTGCTGGCGATGACCTCTGCTCCTCTGAAGATGTTTATGGTAAGATACTCCAAAGGAGCAACTTCATGAACCGTACAGTTGACCGTATATTCTTTTCCCTCTTCCAGCTCAGTCTGTAGATCTATAGTGACTTTGGAAGGCAGAGCTGCAATGACATGAAACATACAGAATATACATTTTGATGTAGCGTCCCATAATTTGATCAACTACAACTAGATTGATGCATTAAACAGCATGATCTTACCAAAAATTCGGAGACATAAGACTCACCTTCCTCCAGTCAAACCAGTACAAGACCATGAGGAGCTTCATCACCTGCTCTAGGAACTCATCCTTTCATGCTCAATTCTTAAAGGAGTATTCTCATCTCACTGATTTGCTTTACACATGTAGACTAAGGTAATAAAAGCATTGTATTTTGTAATTGAGTAATATGTGAAATGTTTTTCAAAATGAATTAGTTTATACATGTCGGACAAAGGGTGCCTAGACCCACCGGGGAAGGATTTTAGGGGCCCGCTGGACCTCCCTGCCTCCGCCACTTGTACCATGTCCCACTCGGTCTCACCGACCACATATCACCACCACATAGTGACTGTATAATACCACCACACCATGACCACATATCACCACAGTGACTGTATAAAACACAACACCAGTCCACATACACACCCATAGGGACGAAAACGCCACCCATTACTGAATAAAACCATTAACTTTGACGTCATTACTGCAATACAATCCATATAGTGGTAGATCCCAGAAAACACAGCTCTGCAGACTGAAATTTTACGTCCAACAGTGACCATATAGTGGTAAAACCAGTGAACTCAGGCTCTGCAGACTGATTTTACCTCCAACAATGACCATATAATGGAGACCCCAACAAAGGGTCGCAACTGTAATTACCCCATACGGACCATATAGGGGTAGACACCAGTGAAACACAGGTCTGTAACTGTATATTCCCCCATACAGGCCCTTTAAAATGGTAACAAAATGACCAGGCTTTTGCAGACATAAAGTGATTAGGGCGTTACATCTTGTGACCACAGACGCATTTCTCTGTGGATTTGTTCACTTTCCCGCCAACCCGCCATGTGACTTCTCCCGGCCACCACTTGCCCTCAGTTTTTGGACACAAATATTTTTAAATCCTCACTTTTCCATCACCTCCCTCAATTCCCCCCTCTGTAAAAACTTCCCCAAAGGTGGGGAAGTGGGACAGGCCCCAAACTTTGAGGCCCCGTCTTCTAGAGGGAGGGGGCAGAGGTTCACCCCCTAAAAATTTTTTCACAGCTTAGACTTGTACCCCTCAAAACAATGTGTTGTCCGAACTCCTACTAAAATTCCCGCACCCAAAGATCTTCAGGGTTGCAGGAATGGAAAACTTACTGTCAAACTTTAAGTATGTTTCGTTTTTTTTTTCCAGATTTCCCCATTTAAAAAGATGGAAATTTTTGGACTATGTCGGACCAGCGTTGGATCCATTTCTTTAATAAAATGGTCTGTGAGGGCTGGTGTCTGGAGTTTATTTAAATAAAATGGCTTTTTTGCACTGTATCAGTGTGTTTTTTTACCATTATTAGAAATAAGGTGTTTGACAGATGCCTCTGTATTACTAGTGCTGGGGCATGGTGTCAGTCTTGAGATGACAAAAAAAACAGAGTTGGCTCCAGCTCTAATAATAGAGAGATGTCTGTCAGACACCTCTTTTACTAGCACTGGAAAAAACAGTGCTAAAAAAATACACTGAAACAACACAAAAACATGTTGACTATTTTATTAATTAAAAGAATCTGATATAGTCCAGCAGGGAAATCTGTAAAATACAAAAACACTAAATAAGCATTCGGCTGATAGCTATCATTAATGCCTAGAGCAGCATGAGTACTAAATATGCCCCTATAGATAGGAAGACCACCATTTTAGATAGGCTACCCACAGGTACATACATAGAAAAGTCTCTAGATAGGTTGTCAAGGCCACAGGTACGTAGGTACACAAGCAGGTAAGACCTCAGTTAAGTAGGCAGGCAAGGCCCCAGGTAGGTAGTAGAGGTCCCAGTTAAATATTTAGGTAGTCATGGTAGGAGCTTCAGGTAAGTGGTTAGGCAGGAAAGGCCTGGTTATGTAGGATCACAGGTGCGTAGATAGGCAAGGGTAGGTAGATAGATTAATTGGCACAGCCCCAGTTAGGCAGTTAGGCCCCAAGTGGCTAGGCAACAGTTAGGCCTCAGGTAGGTAAGTAATAGAAATCCGTAGGTAGGTAGTAGATAGGTCCCAGGTAGGTAGGTAATAGGTAGGAAGATTGCCCCTAGGTAGGTAGGAAGGCAGGCAGTAGCAGGCCCCAGGTAGGTTCGTAGGTAGGGCCCAGTTTGATGAAAAAATAAAATAAACTCACCTCTACCCTTTCCCCCAATGTGAAGCAATCCGGGCTCCTTCTAGTGAAGCCCGCCGCAGCCGCCTGCATGATGACACATGGATGACGTCTAGTAGGTTTAAGACCTAAGATCTACTAAACAGAACACTGGCACTCTGCTCTGCTGAGGGGACGCGCAGACATGTCTCTGAAAGCTCAGGAGTAGTCACACCACGCTATATGTGTCGGATGCTTTGGTGGACCAGTCCGAGACTGGATGCGATACATTAACCTCTTAACGACCACCCACCGTCTTTTAGTGTTGGGCATTTCAGGCTGTTCGTCTGCAGCAACGTCTTTTGACGTCTCTGCAGACAGAGAGGTTTTGTGGCTCCAAGCGCCGCAGCTGCGCTAAGAACAGGGCTGTACTTCAGAGCCCTGTTCCTAGTGCAGTCCTTGATTGCCGCACTCCCTTGATTGCTGTGGTCAGTGATCACGGAATAATCAAAGGGTTTCCCCCTGCTCTGTCGGGTGATCGGGACTCCCGGTGACCCAACAGTGCCCGGGGAACGGCTACACAGTCAGCCCTGGGGACCTAGAGTAGCTCCAGAGCTGTCTTTGTAAGAAGCCTGCAATCAGGGCAGACTGTGTGCTGCCCTAACTGCTGCCTGTATCAGACTGACACAGATTATAATGTATTATATGTATGTATTATATGTATGTATTAAAGTGTAAAAAAAAAGTAAAAGTTCATAGGATATAAAAAAATAAAAAACATATAAAGCGTAAAATTAATCAAAAAAT